>JAWWEP010000009.1:2515431-2527340 GCA_035582995.1 Sycophila quercilanae | reverse complement strand
AAACGCCAGTTTATCGCAAGCAAATTGAGGTTAGCGTGCGGTAAACGGGCGTTTTCCGCACGGCGTGCTATAAAAGTATAATGTTTCTGTCAAATGTGAGAAAAGAGCACTGAGAAAAATAAATAAAAAAAAATTCATGTAAATTGTTTGAGGGGTTTAAATGCATTATGCAAAGCTCTATGATTTTTAGAAAAATTAGTGGTTTTGCACAAATAGTTGAGCCCATTTTTAATGTAACGACTGTAATTTATAGTAAATTTTCTAATGTTTTTTTTTCCAATTTCTATATCTTCTCAGCGAATTTTAAGTGGTTTAAAATCTTGTGAATGATAAAAAATAAATTGAAAAAAAAGCACGTAAACTTCTTACTTAGAGGTTAAAGACTTACTCGGAACATACAGAGAATTATCACAGTACCTAAAAAATTCTTATTCTTATAAATAAAGTTACCCGCATTGCAACAAATCTTGCTACAAATAATAGTTAATCCAAAAAAATATTACAATTTTCATTATTTAATTATAATTATACAATTTTTCATATTCGTTTGAAGATAACGCGTGATTTAAAAAATTGCGCAAATCAATTTATTGTATACTTGCAAGTTTAATTAAAATCTATTTTTTATTGTTAAATTTACTTTTTTCCAAGCGGGCAAACATAATTCATGACTATTAAATGCTAATGTAAATTATTAAACAACAGCTTGTTTAATTATATTTTAGCTACTATTTTATTCATTTAAAATATTCGTTATACTAAAAAAAAACTAATTTAGATTTTTTAATGTTCGAAATCCGCGTTTTTCTATTGAAAGTTAGTCTCCCCAAATTCCCTTTGTCACCAAAAGTAAAAATACAACAATAGATTTTCGTTTTTCATACACAAAGTACGTAAATTCTATAGCATCGTTCAATCCTGCATACACCGAGAAAAATTTTGGTAGTAAATTTTACTATATTCCCTAGTCAAGTGAAATATAGTAATAGGTACGTGATTTTTTGGTATACTATACTAAAAATATTGTTGAATTTTTTAAAACTGCATGGTAAAATCAACTATTTTGTATAGTATTAACAATATAGTACGTTATACTACATTTTACAGTATCCTAAACAATAATTAGGATGGTATACTAAACTATTTGTTAATATAGTAACAAATTATAGTAACATTTACTTTTTATTATAGCAAATGATACTATATTTTAACTAGTGAAATAAACTATTTTTCATAGCTGGATCAGATTTTTCACTGTACGATAGTACAACTTTATAGTACCTATTACTATATTTTTCTCTCAGTGTATCGAATTCTCTCGCTGATTGTCAAAAGTTGCCGAAATCTTGCGTTGGAGAGTCTCTGCGGGGCTTTGACTCATCCGGAGGTCCACTAATGCACGTTTTATATATACGTGCCATCGAGCCACATAACAGCAAGTATAGACCGGAGGAAGTGGGATTTACCGAGCGCGATGTGCCCGACACTCGACGGTTCTAGCTTATAAAATGCAGAAAGCAATTAATTGCAACGCGTCCGGCTCGGGGTGGAATGAACTGCTAACCACACAGGCCCCGTTCCCACTGACCAACTTAAGAACTGCGTCTCGGGCCGATTTGCCTAGACGCTCTAAAATTAAGAGAAAATAGTAAATTTTATTCTTGCTTTCGCGTTTTTGTTTTTTATACGAATTTAATGTCAATGAATATTTTCCGATATTTTAATTTTGGTCACTTTAATCAAATCAAACAAACAACTGGTACAACAAATGAAATTTAAATAACTTTTAAAACAAAGACTTCAAAAGTTTTGTTAATTTTTTTTTTTAACATAAAGCTTCATTTCGAATAGTTGAAAACACATTGAGTTGTACCGGAGACATAAGTACGTATCTCATTCACAGACTACAGAGGCATTTTCCACTATAAACAAATGAAAACTCGCCAATCTCGAAATCATCCATTTTAGCGAACTCTAGTTCATCAGACTAACTTTCTCAAGTGGGAGTTTGTAAAACGAAACCTTTGCAAGTACGAAAGCACTGCAAATGCTTTGAAAATCTGAAGGAGCTATTTATATTGACATTCAACTTGTTAGAATTTAGATAATATTTGAATGAATAACATTAGACCGTAAAAACAGAGACAAAGAGTTTAATGCATTAGTTAAAAATATAAATTAGCGAATATCATTTATTTCATCGTTTAAGTTTATATTTTAATTATTTTAGTACTTTAGTTTCAAAGGTGTATTGTTTTTTTTTTTTTATTTTAGACTTTGCTAATTAAAAAATAAAATGTGCTTTACAATAATTAAACAGTGATGATTCGAAAGATCGTTTAGAGTGCAGATATGTAGATAGTCCAATATTGCAAAAAGTTTAAATATTGGAGGGTGTGCGTCTGATGAAGATCATGTTCGAAGGTCTCGATTTGGAAATATCTCCTCTTATTAACCGTGATATTGACACAGTTTCGTACTAACTGACACAATTTGCTGTTTATGACCTACTGAATGTTTTTCTCTAATCTTTAGTTCAAATCGTATCTTTTCAGATAAATCGATTTTTCTTATCAGCTTTATCTATTCAATAAGTCAGCGCCGCAAAATTCTATTGTATTAAACAAAATTTTAATTTCTTCCAAAATTGGTTTTGCGTGTACGTACTATCAGCAATCTATACAATACGCGCAATTTTATTACAATGTTAAATAGATAATTTTTTTCTTTAATAATGTTAGCGATGGAAGTGGCAGTAAAAGTAATAAAGTAATAAAGTTTGTACTGCTGCAGTGGAATAAAGTTCAATTTTAGAGTTTCGGATCAAGTAAAAAAATGTGCAATTTTGATTACAAGTGAATTTTTAAATATATAATTTACAAACATCAATTAAATAATATTTTTAAATTAATTAACTACTCTAAATTAACATAAAAATACAATCCGATTCAACTATAATGATGCAAACTTCAATATTTAAGACAAATGTACCAATATTTACACCACAAAATGTGTGTCCCTATTTGGAAGTAGCATTAAAAATTCATAATGTTTACATACAAGAGTATGTTTTCTTTCGTTTCCCAAAAGATACACTTATGTAGCTAAACATAATAAATGTACCTTTCTATTTTGTATACAGAATCATTAAAATACGATTTATATACGATACAAAAAAAAATAAATAAAAACTACGTCTCGCATACCATTTTATACTCTTAAAAAATTATTAACAAAAAAAACGCAATTTTCTGTTGACAGGCTATAGAGAACATGAGGCAGATACCCCAGTGGCACTGTCTGCGCTACCGCAAGTTCGACCTGGTGCGCCGCTGTCGAAATTACCGCATTGGGCGCAAGCACTGACCGCAGTCCAGGCTGCTCGAGAGGAGGCCCCTGCCGCCGCCGCTGATGCCCTCGTGGCGGGCCTCGAACGCCGAGACGCGCTACTTAAAACTTTTACGCCAATCCATCCTACTTCGAGTCCTGTCGCAAATCCTCGGCCAACGCTACAAACCCGGCTAAGGAAATGCGCCGTATCCTCACCCCAAGTTTGCGCGAGGCTATCAACTCTACTGACGAATTTTTATTTTTACCGATGTCTTCAATTTTCACGTTATGCCTGCCAGTAGTGTTTTTTTTTTATTTTTTTTTGTAAATCATGTTGGATTATTAATTCATCACTTTGACGAGGATTGTTTTTTTTTTTTTTTAAACACTGATTTGGGAATTTTTCTTTTTCTTTAATTTTTGGAGTATTTTTAGAATATTTTTTAAATTTTTGTTAATCGTGGGTTCTGCGCATTGTCATCAAATGATTCTGATAATTAATGTGAAAATTTCTATATTATTCATGATGTTACTCAAGATGTAACATTTCTTAATTCTGTAATTTATTAGATTTGAGAATCATTTATAGTACCTACGATTGTATTATTTTCGTATTTCCCTGTGAAAAATATAATATCTCGAAAAAAGCAGTAAGCAGTATTATAAACATTAAAAAAGAAAAGAAAATAATTCTGATCGTTTAATTATTATAATCACATTATGCTAATATACCCATTAACAGTAAATACTCCGATTGCATTTACTCAATTATTTAACTATTTTTACTTATGTATAAGATTTTTCATTGTAAAATAAGATATAACAAAATACGTTAATTTGATCTCTCGAATAATTTGAGAAATAAATGATATTAATCAAAATATTCTTTTCTTTAACTTTTATAAAACTCACCTCTTCTACCATTCCTTTACTCGTGACTCTGACATAATCGTGAACAAATGGTGCAGGTTTCTCGACGTTCGATATTCGTTTTGCAGCTACTATGCGACTAAACGATGTCAGAGGTAAATTTCGACTGCCGGATAAATTTTCCAAGGCTTTGTTTGATTCGGATTTGGATTCCAAAGTTAATAATTCCTTAAAATAAATGTAAATATTCGTAGTCATTTTTTTATTATTGAACTATTTTTAGAAGTGAAACCAACCTGTTCTGAATCCAAGAAAAATAACCGAGATTTTTTCTGCCATTGAACGGAATTTTCTTCGACGTCTTGCAAATTTGGTACAAAACACGCACCCAATATTGGTACATCGTTTTCAACAACGTTTTTCCTCATATAAACCGGTTGTGGATTTCCAGGTGTAAAAACGACAACTAAAAGGCAGAATTATAGAAAATTAATTGATAACTGCTACAATTAAAGTAAAGGACGTATTAAAATATCAAATGATTTTATAAAAATTACGCGTATTGTCAGTAGTAAAAGCTGCCATGTAAACAGATAAAGGGTCAGCAGTTAAAATAGATAAATTAATGGGTACACTCCACTTCATCGTTAAACTTAAAAGATCCCAAACTGCGAGATGCTCTGATGAACCTGTCACAACAAGATGGCAAAATTCTTGTTTACTGAATTCCACTCGCCTGTAAAAGATTTATCACACTGCTTATTAATAAAATTTATATTTTAAGTTAAGTTTGAATTAAATCAAGAGGCGCGGTAGCGCCTCGAGACAATTTTTATTACGTTATTGGTTGCAAATATTGACTTTGACTTAGAGTGTGTTTTAATACACTACTATCAGGTTCCCAAAGTGTTAAACTAGATCCGAAACCAACTCCAATAAGAGAACCATCCACAGAAAATTCGGCATCCAAAGCTGATAAATTTCTGTAGTATCCAACACTCCAACATCTCCAATGATTCGTTTTATCTAAAGCGGTACAACAGTACATTATTAAATCAATACAAAATCAATTATAATAAGATACAAGCATGAATTTTATGTAGTAAAAGTTATTACTATCTATAGATGAAGTCTCCGCAAGATACCAAAGCTTGAATTGTTGATCTTTCCCTACAGTGACAACAAACTGTTCTTTATTACTTAGAGATGATGATGGTCTAAATTTCAATGCATTTACACCAATTTCATGTGGAAGCTCAATTGACGTGTTTAAAACAAACCTGTAAAGCAATTTATTGTAAATTTATTGTTGAAAATATAAGTAAAATATTTTTATGTTAGTAGAAATAAAGATTACGTTTGTTTTTCCATATTAAAATGCCAAAATTTTAATCTAACTTCGGTGCTTGAGATATTATCATTTCGTTCTTCCATTGTTGCCATCCACGACCCATCTGAATTAATCGCTATTCTAGTAACTTCGGTATTTACAATAATTGCACTTCTTTCTTGAGTTAATAAATTTTG
This sequence comes from Sycophila quercilanae, assembly GCA_035582995.1. Lineage (NCBI taxonomy): Eukaryota > Metazoa > Arthropoda > Insecta > Hymenoptera > Eurytomidae > Sycophila > Sycophila quercilanae. Next base: position 2,521,613 of record JAWWEP010000009.1, on the reverse strand, counting down.
AGATGTGATATTTAACTAAAAACAAAAATGACTTTTGTTAAACTTCATTTTTTAACATTCAAATAAATTATCTTATCTGCTAAAGATACTTACATTAAATAATAAGCTTTTAGTGTGAGTGTTATAAAACTGAATATATCCTGTTCGACTATTTAAAACAAGACTATTAGTTCTTGGATCTACACAAAGACCAGCGGGAAAGAGACTGTTTGATAAACTAGCCACACCCCAGGTAAAATTTTGAATTACTGCAGTTAATTTTCTTTGTGGATTGACGATAATAATACCTTATTAATTAAGAAAAGGTTAAAAAATGTTTTACAAAAAGTGCAATATAACATTTAGAAAAAGCTTTTACCATTATCTAAAGTAGATACTGCTACAAAAATATTTTCTGGTGCAATAGTAAGATGTCTAATTGGAGCAGGTAATCGAGGTAAGAATGACTTGTATTGTGGATTTGATAATAACCATTTTACAAGGACGCATTCACCACCTCCCGAGTACATGTGACCACCTAAAATGTTATAGAGTGTTGCAAATTAACTTTGAGAAATATTTTATCAATATATTAAACTGTTTAAAAATAATTTGTAAAATTAGAGCATTACCAGATTTACTGAAAATGATTTCTGTAACTGGTAAAGTGTGCCAGTGGTATGTTGCTCTAATTGCATTGCACTGTGAAATATTTCTCCAAACAAGAATGCGACCACTTGTATCTCCAGTTGCAACACATTCATCTTCAGGATGCCCAGAGATGCATGTAATTTCTCTTGAAAGTTTGTGCCTGTTTGATTAACAAATTATAAATCAAGCAATACAGATAGAATAACCATTTTCACTATATTTAGTAATTTTTTTTTATGATTTACCTAAGGAACTTCAAACCATGTTCAGGACTCATTATGTACAAAAAAGAAGTGTGCCCAACAGCTAATAGATTTTCTCCTTTATTTCCAACAATGTCAATCCAGTACTCTTCATTAAATTGTCTGAAATTATATCAAAATTTGAAGTTATTGAAAAGTTATAGAATACCTTATTATTTATAATAAATTTACAATTTATTAATTTAAATGAACTTACTCTAGTTTACTATTCAAAGTTAAAGTTCCAAGTTTTAAATCGTACAATTCAACTTGTAATACTTTTTCTTCGCCTCTTTTTATAATAGAAGTTAAGAGTCCATCACATACTTGTTTTTTGTAATAATTTGTATAATTTACTAAGTGAAATGTTCTGATTTTAGCATCTTTTATATTAGGAATTACAAGTTCCTGAAATTGCCATAATAAACATGAAATCAACATACAAATAAACAAACAAACATTAAATTACAAAATAATAATTTTAATAATTACCGTAGTAGATTTAATAACGCCATTGTGACAATCCCAATATACAATAGTACCATTGTCTGTACAGCCAATAATACTATCCAAATTACCAGGAGATAAAGCAATACTAATTATTTTATGATCAGCTGGTTCAAATTCTTTAACAAAATCACCAGTCTGTGCACTGTAGGCTCTAATAACTTGTTTCCATACCACGTATAGCATTCTATAACATACATTTATTTACAACATTAGTAAACTAATAAGCAATTTAATAATTAATAAAGAGTAAAATAGAAACCTACTCTCCATCTTTGGAAAATAAAGGACGTTGATCGATAATACTTCCACCACCTTTTCTTTTTAAAATTAAATTATCAATCAGTTTCAGAGCAGACTTTTTAGGTTCTGTCTTGGACACTTTGGATGACTTCAATTTAGTTTTCAGCTGCATTTTGCAAATATATTATTTTAAATAAAACTAAATTATAAACTAGAAATGATGTGCTGATTCACTCGATTAACCTTCACGTACATTACTACATGAACATTTTTATTAAAAAATAAAAAATAATCACTTCATGTGACCCACGTGTGTTCCATTCAAAACACATGGGGCGGTTAAGGCCGCCATTTTGATTATTTTCATTGTGAAGTTAGTCGTATGTCGTCGGTACTTAGATGTGAGGTGAAGTTAGGCTGAAAAGCAGCAACGGAGGTTACAATAGGTTACATACCGCGTGTATGTAAAATTGTAAAACTTGTTGAAGTAATGTTTATTTAATGTGCATTTTTAATATATTATTTACTTACGTTTTATAAAATACAATGGCGAACAAAAATACTGACGGTGATACGCCACAAGTACAAATACGTTTCGTAACGAAACAACAACAGTAAGTCTTATTTTAAGTTATATTAATGATTGAGGTTATATTTTACAAAATTTTGTTTACTTTTACTTTTTAAAAGTACAAATAACGAATTGTGTACTTGTTTTTTCAATCAGATTGACTAAAACAATTATTTTTTAAATATAAGATTTATTATAAGGTTAAAATAATGTAACACTGAACTGTAGAACTAAATAGTACAGATAGTGTCAATTGTATGAATCGTAAATTAATATGAAACTTATATTTTTGCTGAAAATATACATTGTTTACATATGATAATATAATTTGCTATCATACATATTCATAAAAAATAATTTTTTTTATAGATATGCTGTGCCTGAATATCCTTTATCAGTACCTACTTCAGTAATTGTTTCAGAATTAAATGTTCTTGTAAATGAACTTCTAAAGGGTATGAGAATCTAACAATATTTATAAATGTTTTATAAATATATATTATAATATATTATAATATTTTATTTTATTTGTGTTGATAAAAATCATATCTTTTTATTATTTTTTAACAGAATCTGGTCCTATCAATGAAGATGTAGAATTTGATTTTCTGGTGCAATCAGAATTTTTACGAACTCCATTTGGTGAACATATTGCAGAAAGGGGTATTTCAACTGAAGAAGTTATCGATGTTGAATATATTGAAAAGCATCCTCCACCAGAGCCTCAAGACTGTCTCATCCACGATGACTGGGTATCTGCTGTTTCAGTATGTGAAAAATGGTATGTTTACTCAATCTTTTAATAATTTAGTTAATCAGTGTTTTAATAAAAAAATTTACAGGATCCTTACTGGATGCTATGACAATACGGTAAATTTGTGGACTACAAAAGGAAAACACCACTTAACTATTCCAGGACATTCTTCAGCAATCAAAGCAGTAGCATGGATATCTTTGGATAATGAAAATGGAGTTTTTGTCAGGTCTGTTTGTAAACAAGAGTAGTAGATATAAAATTAATTTTTAAAATTTAATATAAAAAATAACATATTTCTTTACAGTGCATCTCAAGATCAAACTGCGATATTGTGGAAATGGAATGTAGAAAGCAATTCTGTCGAAAGCATTCATACGTGTAAGGGTCATGAAAGAGGTGTTATAGCAGTTGGTGTCAATGCAGCAAATAATTTGATGGCAACTGGTGCATGGGATTCAATGTTAAAAATTTGGTCAACTTGTGAGTTATGATTTATTTATTAATTGAAGTACTTTTTACTGAATTGCATATTTCAATAACAAAGTTTATGATTAACAGCTTTGCAAGACGAGAGTGAAGATGGAGAATCGGCAACAAAAAAGAAAAAGACTGAATGCAGCAAAACAAGAGTAAGTTGATTTATTTAAATGAGTAAATTATTTTCAGGGAAACTTATTCCAAAATATAATTTTTTCTCTACAGGTGCCAATTAGGACAATGAAAGGTCATAAAGAGGCCGTAAGTGGAGTTGTTTGGTCTGATAAATCAGAAATTGTTACATCATCATGGGATCATACTCTAAAAGTTTGGGATACTGAACTTGGAGGAATCAAGCAAGAACTTGCTGGAAACAAAACATTTTTCGATGTTGATTACTCTCCTTTATCCAGAGTACTTATTACAGCATCTGCAGATAAACACATTAGATTGTATGACCCACGATCGACAGGTTAGAAAGTTTTCTGCATTTTAATTTCGCATTATTTTTAAGATTAGAAACAGTAAGTACATTTTGCTATTTTAATTTTTTCAGAGGGAACTATAGTCAAATCAGTCTTCACTTCTCATACACAATGGGTACAATCAGTTCGTTGGTCAACGATACAAGAACACCTTTTTATGTCTGGTGCATATGATAATAATGTAAAATTATGGGATACCAGAAGGTATGTATTATAGAAAAACATCTTTTAAATAAGTATATAACCATAATAAGAGAATAAGTTTAAATTCATTAATTATTTTTTAGTCCCAAGGCTCCGTTATTTGATCTCACAGGTCATGAGGATAAAGTTTTAAGTTGTAATTGGTCAAATCCTAAATATTTGGTCTCTGGAGGAACTGACAATACAGTGAGAATATTTAAGTCGAAATATGCTGTTAAATAATTGTATAAATAAATCTTTTTTATTATTTATAAGTAAATGTTTAGTACTATAAAGGTATATTATCTTTTTATATTAAAAAAAATTATGGTAGAAAAAATTTAAATTTTTTGAATGAATTTCTTTTATGCTTTAATTGTTCTTTTCAATTTCTGTAGTTGTGAAATGTTTTGTATTAATTATTACAGTATTAATGAAAATTGTGCAGAATCTAATTGTTAAAATAGTTCAGAAGGGTTTATTTTCTAATCACAACTTAAGTTTTTTGTTTGAAAGGTCTTAACTCAGCCACTCAGCTAAAAGTACTCGAATTCCTGAAAAGTATAAAACTTTATTTAAAGAAGAAAAATGTATTATTACCTACCATTACTCATCATACTTATGGCCTAAAGCAACGAACTTGAATATAAAAGCAAGTATTGGAGTTAACACTTTTTATCCACATATAATGAAATTGAAATTTCTTTCTAAAAACTGTTCCTCTATTCCCTTACAAAAATGTGTTTCTTAATTTCATCTCATTCTTATTTTTAATAATTCAATTTAATCGATAATTATCGAGATTAGTACTAAGTAAATTTGTTTTCTCTTTATAGTTACACTAATTATTTAAGCAGATCGAACGTGAAAAATCTTCGTTTTTATTTTACGAGTAGTATAATCACCGGCAAACGGGTAACAGGTGTAAATACAAAACAAAAACTCAAAAGTTCAAATATTCGAAAGCAGCTTTTCTCCCCATTGGTCTAGAGCGCGAGTAATAGGACTAATAGGGTTCCCGTAGTCAACATAAACTTTTCTCGCGCCACATCACGCGCAATTCTATCAGCCATCGAAGGCCAAAAAAGCTGCGCCATCACTGTGGTTCGCGCGAATTTCCGAGAATTTTCCGATCGGCTGAGCGACGGAAACAGCGCTTGATCTCCCGCAACCGATCACCGTGACGAGATCGGCCTGCACATAGGACAGCTCAAAGCCTCGTGAATCGCGCGCGCGAGCGAGAGGGACAGTCATACAGTCAGCCGAGAGATAAAGCGAGACAAACAAGAATGAGTCCTCGCCTAAAGATGGCCTCGGCGCGGCGCGCAGTGCGCGCGACTCCCGACGCGAGAGAAAACAACGGTGGCGCTAGTCTCTCTCTCACGCTCTCTCTCTCTCTCGTCAGTTGTAACCTTACCGACCGACCTGCGGCCGCCGCGCCAGCAAGAGAGAGACGGCGATAAGGCCGCGTGACGAAGGCGTGAGTGAGAGGATATGCCATAAATATAAAGGCGAGCGAGAAAGACGAGGCGAAAAACGTTGGAGAGCTGGTGGCCATTGGCGGTGGTGGTGGCAGTGCTGCGGGAGCGAGAAAGAGCACGCGCGCGTTCAGTGTGCTCTCGGCGCAGAGCGAGCAGTGGCCCAGTGTAAATATCGCCTCGTGAAAAAACGTGTCGCACCCGCGCGCTGAGTGTATATAGTGCGGAAGTCGACGCTCCCCAGCGGGGGCGTGCAGTTTTCATTTTATACGCGTTCTCTCGTCACGAGTGCGATCCGCGAGTGGTGCGTGTGCGGTGGTAGCTGCACCTCGGCGGTTGGACACAAACCACCCCGGAGGAGGCCCGCGCTGGATGCCGAAGCGCGGGCTCGCGAGGCGCGACTGCCTCGATGACGCGCCGACGAGGGGCTGATTATGCGCGTCGAAGCAACGGCAGCCGGAGCAGCTGAGGGCGTCCGCAACGCTGCCGCCGCCGTCGTGGGATCAGCGTCTCGTAACGTACGCCCGATGGCTGTGGGGGGGGGGGGGGGGGGGGGGGGGGGGGGGGGGGGGGGGGGGGGGGGGGGGGGGGGGGGGGGGGGGGGGGGGG
>JAWWEP010000009.1:2495255-2508107 GCA_035582995.1 Sycophila quercilanae | reverse complement strand
CTGGCAATTTCGGCGTGGGTATGTAAAAAAATCGTATATCCACTACGGAAAAAAAGAAAGAATGCTTCAAATCACATTTTTCCATGTGATTTGGGACCGTTCTTTCTTTATTTCCCTAGTAGCTTAATATACTATTTTAAATATTGAAGTAAAGAGTAAAATAGTTTTAAATTAATCTACTTTATATTTAATAAGCATTGTCCTCAGTAATTTTTTCACATAAATATAAAAGCAAATTTTCTTTCTTGCTTAATTTTTTTTTTAATTTTTTTTTATTCATCGTGGCACTGCTGCTATTCACATACACGTAGGTGACGGATTTAGGAAGACATCGCTATAGAATTACCGACAGCGCGATTAAGTCGCTACCATATTTCAATCTTCCTCTCGATCCTTTCAAATTTGAGTTCGATCTCCCAAGCAACCGTAGCTCTTTGCCCTACTCATTTACATATTACGATCCCTACACCAACACCATACCCTCATCGGCAAAATCCTTATTTGCGTCACACGTAATCTCCATCGGTAAACGAAAACAACGAAATGAGAATAGCCCAGGGACAATAGCTACAATGACTGCTGCGTTTCAAGATAATGGAAGTTCGGATTCAGCGATATGCATGGACTTCTCCAATGATCCGCCTAGTCCCACGAGCGAATCGACAGCCATGACTTTCGATGAGGTTTATGAAGAAGAGGTAGTGAAAGAGGAGGACGACGACAAAACCCGTGAGTCATCGAGCATCGAAGAGTCGTTGGGAGATTTATGGAACGACGCTGCTATGGACGTGGACTCTGGAATAGTCGAGGACGGCCAGTTGAAGAAGTCTCTGTCTCTAATAACGAAGCAAGAGTACGACCGTTTAAGCGGCAATTGCACTCCCATGAAATTCATTCAGTCATGTCCTATGGCCACGCTCTCCACCGGCAAGAAGGTTTCGACGCCCCGGCGTTACATTAAGTGGAGGAGGTCGTCGTCGTACAACGCGATGCCGAAGCAGCTCATCGCTGACACCGGCGGTGTCGTTTACGAGCCCAAGCTCCGCTCTCACCTCACCAAGAGGTACAGCTACCAGCCTAGTGTCTCTTTTGCTAACGACACTTTCAACGACACTAGCAACACTAACACCTCCCCAGCCGATCACAAAAAGTCGCGCAAAAGCTCGAAAACGTTAACGCGTGCTCTCAAGCACAGCTCGGCTCTCTTTTCCAAAATCAGCGAGATTGTTTTTCCTTCGACCTTTAAGCAGCACATGCCGGTGACGCCCTGTCGACCGAGTCAACAGCAACGCCACGAGGACGACGTCGCAATGCGGCAGAAGTACACGCCACTACCGAGTCCATTGCCGGTACCGGCGAAGATGGCGAGGCTTGGCTCGGACACAGATTGTAAGGTCAGGGTGGTGCAGCAGCAGCGGATCAACAGCCTCGAGAGGAAGGCTAATCGACGTATCCAGGAGATGAGCTTGCCCGTACAGTGCTATAGTCCAGAGAATGGTGCTAGAATGTTTAAGAGAACGCAGAAGAAGTCATTTTTAGTGGTATATTATCTTTGGAAAATATGGAGTTCGGTGGCCGTCGACAACCTTTATGTTTGTGTTTAGTGTGAAAAATATTTAAAGAAGGCATTTGAAATCATGTCATGTCAATCATTATCCTTTTACATACTCTTTTAGAGAACCTATGTTCTTTGACTTTGAATCATTTTATTTTGTCATGATTTCGATACCTCGATGTCGTTGAAACGGAAACTACTTTTATTAGTTCCAGTGAAATAAGCGCGTTGAAGGGTTTTTCATTCTATAGTTATACTATTATAAAATCTGTTAATCTTATTCTAGAAACAAACTATGAAAATTCAAATTTCTGTGATAAACGCAACGAATTTTAAGCGACTCTAAAAATGTTAAAAAGTGTTACTAGTTATCAATGTGCGGTTGTGGATCCGTGCAATTTGAAGATTTATCCAGAATCCTTATATCCAATCCTAAAGATCTTAACATCCTGTTCATTATTACAGTAAATTTGTAACGTTCTGTGATCGTCTCATGTCTCGTTCAATGTAAAATAAGTTATAAAGAGACTGAGTTAACGCATTTTTATTAATTCATTAATCAATTATAGGTTGTGGACGAATCCAACGTAAACGCGCTTCCTGATCTTGCATCAGCAAGAGCACATATTGTTAAGGCTGAATGGTTTTGGACCTCTGTGCAAAATGAAGGTGCGGCCGATGAAAAAGAGTACCTGTTCGAAGATGTGAGTTTCTTTTTAAATCAAATTTATCATTGTAACATAATTCTATGGAAATTCTAAAATGATAAAATTTTCTATTTCGTTTCAGTATCTGGAATCAGTCATGTCGCCGTCCGTTTCGGCGAGGCGGGACAGCTTGCAGCAAGCGGCAACTCCGACGACGGCGTCAACGAGGCGGAAACGTAAAAGACTCGCGGACACACTGACGAGTCTGGTGCAAAACGGCGCCGACTCGCCGGCACTTCACAAGAGGCGTTCGAGCATAAGCGATGCCGGCCACTTGAGTGTCAGCGGGAGCTTTCTTGACTGCACGGCGAGTCCCGACAAGCAATTATTAGATGGTGAGTTGTCGCTTTCACTTTGAATTCTGGGCTTTTTTTCTTTTCTTTCAAGCTTATATAATTAGCTTTACTTGCAAGCACTTTCAAATGGCATTAAAATTGTTATAAAAGTTTTTTAATCTTTTTAATTTAATGACTTTGAGCATCGGTGATATATATCGTTATTAATTAAAATTAACCTGTGGGTTTTAATGCGATTCTAAAATTTTAGTTGCATAATTTATAATTAAGGTATCAGCTGTCTTCCTTTCATTTATGGTTCACTAAAAATCGTTTTTGTTGCAAAATTAATGTACCTTGGATCCTTTGAGATCTTCCTCTTTTTGGTAAAAGCCATAGTTTTTTAACCTGCAATTACTAAATGTTTCGATGCAAAAATATTGGTTTGGATTTAATACAATACATACAAAAATATTGTATACATTGTATTGTTTGGATTGATTGAAAAGTAATAAAATAAAACTAACAATAATGATTTTATAAGTGTTTGATCTCAAAGGACTAATTAGCTTTTGTGAAGCAATTGAAAAATTTGGTTTGACACTAAGTGTTTGGGCCATACGGGAGGGAAGACTTAATATAAAACGAATTGTTGATAAACCACAGATATTCCAGAAGTAGAGGCTGTGAGCACAGATTCCGGTAGAAAAAACCTTTCTCCTCGTCATCAAGTCTTCCTGGAGCTCGTGCAGACAGAGTCGAATTATGTTGGCATTCTCAGCACCATCATGACTGTAAGTTTCAATAGTTTAATGCGAATTGTATACGTGGGGTTTTGAGTAATATATCAATCAAGATAGTTAATGCGAGGATGTCGGGGTAACTTGAGCGATGCTTTTGTCAGTTTTTCAATTTTGCTCATTCAGTAGTCGAGGATTTTGTAATTTTTTAATTTTTTTCTAGTGACATTTTAGTTATTGCAAATTATAATCTCAAAGAAAGACTAAAAAATGTCAATAAAACATTCCTTACAATTTTGCAAAAATTGCATTTTATTTAAATCCATTTGCTATTTGAAACTATTAAAATTAAAGACACCTCTAATTTAATTCTATATAAATAAACAATCATTTTAACTTTAAAGCTGTTCAAATCGCCATTGGAAGAACTCATTGAAACCAGCGATGAATTACTGAATAGCACAGAGGCTAAAATAATTTTCGGCAATTTTCCGCCGATTTACGAAGTTCACAAAAAGATGTTGGAAGAGTTACGCTATTGTGCAGCACACTGGTCGGAAGAAAATAGTATAGGTAATATATTTCTCAAGTTTGCATCGGATTTGGTGAAGGCGTATCCACCTTACGTTAACTTTTTTGAGAACACGAAAGAAATGTTGGATCAGTGCGATCAGAATAAACAACGGTTTCATGCTTTTCTCAAAATCTGCCAGACAAAGCCTGAATGCGGCAGGCAAAGTCTGAAGGAACTGTTGATAAAACCAGTGCAACGCCTTCCCAGTATTAGTTTATTATTAAATGGTAAGTTTAATTCTTACAAAACGTTGCTTTTGTTTATAATAAAATATTTAATTTTTTTAAGTTCAAATAATATAAATTTAAACAAAATTGTCTTTTCAGATATCCTTAAGCATACACATAAAAGTAATCCAGATCACAGTGCCTTGGAAAAGTCGTTAAGTAGCATTAAGGAAGTTATGACGTATATTAACGAAGATAAACGAAAGACTGAGGGTCAGCTCGCAATGTTTGATATATTTAATGAGATCGACAATTGTCCGCCGCATCTGGTATCCTCGCACCGCTCGTTCATCGGCAAGTGCGACGTGCAAGAATTAAGCGAGGGGCTGAGCGGTCGTGGTGATCATCTCGTTCTTTTTTTGTTCACGGATACGCTCGAGATCTGCAAGAAGCGATCCAAGGCGTTTAATTCAATGAAAAGTCCTAACACGGTTAATGGCCTGCACTCCGTAAAGATGAGCCAGGGAAAACCTTACAAGCATATCAAAATGTTATCTTTAAGTACTGTTAAAAAGGTTGTGGATATTCGAGAAACTGAAGGTGATTTTCATTTTCTGTCTTTCTTTGTTGCCCTTTTTAATTTTATTGTACGATAGTGCCTTTATTTATCTTTCAGTAAAATTAAAAAATTGGTATCTTCTTTTTTTAGAGTGTCGAAATGTATTTGCTTTAATGGTTCGAAGTAATCAAGAATTGAAAGAAAAATTGTATTCTTTCACAATCACTGACGAGGAGGTTAATAAAACTAATTACCTGCGAACATTGTGTCGACAAATGGCCAATACCGTTTGTAAAGCTGATGCGGTAAATTATCATATTGATTTATGCTTTTAACGTTCATTGATTCATATCTTATAATTTAAACTTGTTAATTTCAGGATTCGTTTCTAACCAGTCTTGATTCTCATCAGCTTGAAATAGATACTAGTGATGTAGCCTTAGGAACTTTAAGTAAAGCATTTAAGTAAGTATTTTTTATTATCAAAATTACATTTCTTCATTTTATCTTATTTATTAAGGGAAACTAAAGTAGTATAAGTAGAGTACCTTTTCTTTAAGAAAAATTTCTTACAGTTTAATTAATCTCAGTAGTAATAACAACTTATATATTATTACTTATTTTCTAAACTGGTGCAATTTATTTAATTAATAATTTTATAAACTTTCGTGAACATATTTATTAATTCATTATATTAAAGTAAATATTAGAGTATCCGTGGTATTTCCGTTGAATTAAGAACATTACCATTTTCTGCATGAAAACAAAACAATAATGGGGCGACGATGCGTTTGGTTGCAGGAGCCTATTTCATAATTTTTACCTGGAGTATATGGACCCGTATGTGTTCCTACTCAATAGCATGTGTGAAACTACGTTACATGTCCCACTACCGTCAGTTTTTGCACCAGGCTGTTTAAACTTTTTTTTATTCGCTTCTGTCCACTTTCCTTCGCCCATCTGCTTTGTAGAGACCATACTTAACACACTCGATACAATTAAAAAGTTTGAATTGCTTTGGTAGTGGTGTGGCCAGTTCAAGAATTCTTTCACCTTATTACATTAATTAATAATTATTTTATTCTTCATGCATTTAAATGTTTTTGTCTGACCTAGACATGGACCTTCATTTCACATATCTTGTGCTTTTCATTTCATCCACTTAAATAATTACTACATACTATTGCATGTGGACGCTGAAAATTCAGTAAATTGGACATTTAATTTAATAACTTTTTTAGTTTATCTTAAAATGCTTTAATACATTTTCACAGAATAATACTTGAACTGGTTTCTTGCATCTTGGGATTCATTTCTTAGAAATTTAATTTACAAACATTTCGTTTGTAAAAACTTTTTTATCCTCCTTGAATAAATTTTATTAATGATTTTAAAAGTTATGTTAGAGAATAATATCTGGTGAATTTCAGATTTTAATACGTGTGTGATTTAAATTTGAATACTGTAATAATATTGACTATTATTAATTTAATGCATAAGTAACGAAGGGTACTGTAGAATGATGCTATTATGTCAATTTGGTCGCTAACCGAGTACAGTTGCAGTGACGTTCAAACAAGTCTGTTATACTATCTATAGGATAAAAATGTTAGGGTCATTAGGATGTAGTTGTATGCCTGTAACTATCGCGTTTGTTAAGAACTTCATTTCACATTATTTTTGAGGGCCAGAAATTCTTTTAAATGTCGTAATTACTGTATTTGATTAGCCCCATTTTAAGATACTTATTTTTCATATAATTGGTATATTTCATATATATAAATTGAATTGAATAATAGCACTGAGCAGCTTTCCTTAATGAAATATTTACGTAATTGTTTTATTAAAAACAGTAGTTTTGCTAACAAACGTTAACATTATCTTTCTTCTGCATATTGCATGATCATTGATTATAAATATTTTAGTAGAAGATAAAATTTCAATTGTATTTTATAGCACCAATTAGTTACGTATGAAATGTATTATTATCTAATTTAAAATTATATTTAATGTAAGTTTTACTTAAGAATCCACTTTCAGTTTTTCAAGGAGGACAGCAAAGTTTCGCGTTTGCACTTGTCATTGTATTAAATGTATGCACCAGACACTGCGAGGCTCTTCATTAACCACTTTTCGTTATGTGCCGTAGGTTTGCGTCGCGTACGAGGATGAAGGTCGGCCGAGCGTTCAGCTTCAACAAGACACCGAGCAAGTTGAAACGAGCCATGTCGACGATGATGTCGCCATTCGGCTCAACGAACAGCTTGACACCGGCGAGCCAACAGCTTGCCCAGATGAGGCTTGCCAGCTGTAACAACATTAACGTTAGTTAAACAAAAATGCTCCAGCACGCATGTAGTCATAAACAGTGTGGGACTTTCGCCTTATGAGTTTTGCTTGATATTTTTCTCTTGCTTGAAAAGAAACTCTTGGATTTGCTAGAAGAAAGAGTGCAAAGAGCTTCGGAGTTTTAATTCGTTGAGTTGAAGTAGAATTAGTTGTATGAAACGAACGACGATTAGCGTCCGATGTAGGCGAAATACCGATCCAAGTGCATACTGTTCCTAATTACTGAGGCATTTTTTTCCACGTAGTTTTGTTGCTTAAAATGCTGATATTTACAATTCTTATTTTTCATCGCTATTGAGATAATTAGTCCGCTGTATAAATTGTTGTTGGAATTAGAATTAAATTCAGTTTAATGAGTTTACATCGAGGTATTAAAATAGGGAGTATATTCTAAAAGTGCATGAAAGATAATTCTTTGTTTTGAAAGCTTAAACAAATGCTCTGATTTATGTAAGGGAATGCAAATTTTTCGAAGCGCACATTTATTTACGTTAAAGTGTTAACGCAAAGAGTAAAAAGTGATTTTAAAAATTTTGAACAAAGTTTTTATAAGAAAACACTAACATTATTCAAGTTAGCAGAGTTTTAAATTGGCGGTAAATCTTCCTGCATTCCTGATGTAAGCAATGAAATTATCTTTTTTTTTACAAGAAAAACATAATACGAGCATTTGATAAGTTAGAATCTTTTATGTGCATGCCATCAAATGAAAATGCGGATGGATATTTTGTACTTTTTTTGAGTAAGTATGATGTGGATAATTGATTACTTAAATGTTGATTTTTTTTTGCGTGAGCGAGTTCCGTAAGATTATTCACTCGCAAAGCTCTTAGATTATTTTTCTTTTCTTTTCCAAGAGAACAAAAGATTAAGTTTCTTTTAGGTGATTGCGACACCTCGCAGTGTTTCGACTGGCTCCAAATACTTCGCGGTGTTTTTTTGTTAAATGAACCGGGATACATACAATAATAGATTTTTCAAGATAACGTTGATAAGATTCATCATCTTCTTTTTTACAGTAATTGTACTGTATATAAAGAAACCGAGCGTAACTTTTAGAAATATAAAAAGAAAATTTTGAATACTTACATGCGTTCTTATAAATAAATTTCGTTCAAGTCGTCAGGAACATTAGCTCAACGCGGTTTTCTTAAATAAAATAGTTGAACGTTTATAAATGTGGATACAAAGTAGTAAGATAATTCTTAATTTGCGTGCTCTTTTGCTCGAGCATTGAATATATTTTGATTAAAATAATATACTATATTTTTGAAATACATATCTTTATTGCAGAAGAATTTTTTTCATTTTTTATTAAAAAATTGCTTTCTATTGTTTTTTTTTTGTGTTGGATTACTAATTAACAACATTTTTGTGTAATGCATGCTATATCAGTAGACTTGAAATTCTGGTAATGCAATAACAAACTTTTTACATGTTAAGATTTTGTTACGTGTAATGTTATTGTAGTTTGGAATACTAATTAGCTTCTAAGTGAGAACATCTTTTCTACTTGAAAATGTGCAGCTTCTCTGTTACGTTTTGTAATTTCACGATGATTGATCACTAATGAAATCAGTAAAATATTGTTTAATAAATAATTAAACTAACACATAGTTTAGATGTTCGCATTTAAAAGTTTAATCTTTTTTGTTTTCGTTCGTTTACTTCTACTATGTGTGTCTTTGCAGGAACTGGGCAACGGTGGTTCGGGTTCGCCAACGCGAGACGAGGTTCTTGTTGCGCCCATGTCGGTCCAGCCGACGCGTAAGGCTAAATGCAGCACCCTCAGCATGGCCTCGCTCCGAAGGTTGTAATACACACCCCTCTGCGCCTACAAGCGCGCGTGTGCGGAGTAATTGAAAAAGGATTTCTAACCTGTGCTGTAAAAAAGAAATCTGCTTGAATTTCGACCCTGGCTTGGAAAAACATAGTGCAAAAACTATAGCATGCCGCGGTTGCAATTATATACTAACGGAGCGACAAATAAATTTGTTCACATTAGCGTAGTTTACTATCTTTTGATAAAAAGTGATTTTTCTACAGTGATACTTTGATGATTGTACATTTGAGGCCTTTCGAATGAGAATTTGATAGATTTCTTTTTTAAAATGTGTTCGCTCAGTTTCACGCTGTGCTTGAACGCGTGC
Organism: Sycophila quercilanae; assembly: GCA_035582995.1. NCBI lineage: Eukaryota > Metazoa > Arthropoda > Insecta > Hymenoptera > Eurytomidae > Sycophila > Sycophila quercilanae. The sequence continues at coordinate 2,499,031 of JAWWEP010000009.1, read as the reverse complement.
GCATACATACGCGGGTGTTTAACTCTTGTTCCCGCTTCATTGCCTCTGTTCTCTTGTTGACTATGTTACCCAACCCACCCATCGATAATTTTTTGTACTTCATCGATACATACGCATAGTCATGTCATTATAATAATTAAATGCACCCAGTAACCAGACGGTAAAAACAAATATTTCACTCCTGATTTATCGAATACCACTCTGTGAAATAGTTTCTATTGATGTATTAATAATTTTAGTTGGTATTCGACAAATTATGGTACTCAAAACTTTTAGTTTGTTTTTACTTTTTGGTTCCGTCACTTTTTTGTATTTCATTAATATAAGGCCCACTCAGGAAGGGAGAACGCCAATAAGATTAGATTATTTTTGTTCTTTGTCGAAAGTTTATGGAGCTGTGCCTGTCTTAGTATTTTATGTTTGTGTTTGTTTTATATAAAATTGTAGTATTAAAAATTTTTGCACAAAAATTTCCATCCTTAAATTATTCGAAATACTTTTTACTATTTAAATTGAGAAGTAAAAAACAGTTCTTTTCAAATTTATTAAGGAAAAGTACAATATATTCATAATTTTATAAGTTAAACATAATTTAACAATGAAATAAGACGAATGAAAGATTTTCAAGAAATACTATTTTTTTTCATAAAATTTTATCTTCCTTTCTGAGAAAAAGACTTGAACCAAGTGTAAATAATATTATTAAATATACAGTTACTGTCGATAAAATATAGTTTGACATATCAAAAAGTGACGATAAATTTAAGTGAATAGCGTTTTCTGTTTCATGTTCAAACGAATAACTTAACTCATTAAATTACGCCGAATGTGCTCCTTGTAATGTTAATGTTTTAATTGTTACGTGTTTCGATCTAAAAATGAATCGCTTTACTTATCTACATCAGCCAAATTATTTAGTTTTTGATGTGCTAACGAAAAGAAATCTTTTATACTAGCTTTTGTCTCATTACCTTTTTCTACCATTATTGTATTAACAAATACATGACTGACGATGAATTTTCGTTCTAAATATTTATGTCTGTGTTCGCTGGCGACTATTAAATTTTAAGACAGAAGATAATTATCTTATTAAATACACTTTGCCTTTGTATTTTTTAAAATAGTTATATTATATATAAATGATAAATCTTTAATTTTTGTAAAATATTAATATTTTTCAATCAAAATTTTTGTCGGTGGAAATATGATTTTTTTAAAAATGCCATTAATTATTACAAAACTAATGAAAAAAAATTTTTTACAAACTAATACTTTAATCTACTAAAACGTATAGAAGTATCGCTTTGCTTTATATTTTTTGCATTGTTTAGAATTTAATTACAAAAATAACAAATTGGCTCAAAAGAACATATCACCATCGTTATTTTCTCTACTTACTACAGAAATTGCTCAGAGGAGGTCATGCAAGACAAATCTGATCTCTGAGAAGATTCCCAACGCCGATGGTGAAAGCAGTAAGAAATCACACATGGAATAAAATTTGAGTCACTTCAAGGTATCCTCGTTTTTAGTGTCAACTACAGAAAATGGTATTTCTTCAGATTTCTGCCAATGCGTACGATTGCCACTGTATTTTGCCATTTTTATACTTCATTGTAATCAGTTGTTATTTACTGAAGGAAGCGCTTTTTCAGAGGCATATGAAACGAAATATTTTAGAAACATATTCTTGCCGTCAATTTTTGAGATAAATGTACAGTTGATACATACGATGATTAAGCAAGTATCAATAACATTTTTGGAAAAGTTCTTGACATTATCTAGTTTGTGCACAATGAAATTTTTGAAAAATGTTTTCAATACAACTTTTTGAATGCTTTTACTGGGCTTTAGCTCAATTTAGTGAGAGTACTGTTTATTTAATGTAATTGCAAAAATATTGTTCTAACACATGATTTTAACTCAGATTTTGAAACGATTACAACTTGTAGATCATATGTTTATATACGTGCCAGCACTATATTTTTGTAAGTTACGAGAAAGAGCATTTTCACTTGTTGCCAAAACTTGTAATTGCGCGAATGTGAATGATATGTGCATTGCGAATGATACTTTTTATAAACCAGTAGGCTGATGAAAAAGTGAATAGAATGGTTTTATAAATGCATCAATTAACTATTGTTCTGTAAACATATGTCTCAGGTGTAAAATAATCTTTAACAATCATTTTCGTTATTTTCATAGCCTTAATATTAACTAGTCAGAAACTTATAAAATTGAAAAAAGAAACATTATTTTTGCATTCAGACTTGTCAAAATAAACGGTATTTCTTATATTATTTAAATACTGTAAGAAATGTGGAAATTTAATGTTGTTGCATGTTTCTGTTATTCGTACTTGATCACTCGTTACAGTTTATCTACAACATAATTAGTCATCAACGAAATTTAAGAGAAACGCAAATTAAATCATGTCGCACTTTTGCAATTTTGGTTGTCTACAAAGTTTGAAAAGTGTAACACAATTTTCAATGCAATGATATTAAAGATAAATAGTTTCGAAATTTTAGTTTTTTTAAACATTATTAAAGCTAATGCTATTATATCAGTGAAATTCACCGACAATAAAAATTGTATCTTTTTACACAGTAAAGTGTACGCTATAAGGCCTACCTTGTAAATTGCAATTGCTTTCAGCCTTTATGTTACATAGGTTTAATGTGTAAATACGTAAATTCCATAGTTACTTTTTGTTCAAAGAATATTATTGTCTATAATCGGATGATTTTTAAACTCTACGATTGTTATACAATTAAAAATTGTAAGTTTTGTTATGTGAGGAAAGAAAATTATATCTGGCAATTATAATTGATTAGTGTTTAAACAATTTGATAGAAAAACTTATACAATCCAACGCATGTCATCTGCTGGATTGAATGAGCTATTATTTTACGACTTAATAAAACTTACAAAAGATAAAAGCATCGCAGATTGTTTAAGGTGATTCTGAAAATTTTGTAAATAATAAATAAGACACAAGTGCGCAAAGTCTTCTAGTTTGTAAACGGTATATTTTTTATTCGCATGGTAATAATTTACCTACATTATAGTTATTGAAATATGATGAAGCACACTTTGCCGCTTTATTTATATCTTACACTTTCATAGGTTATATAAAACTTTATATAATGTAAATTTCAAAACGAATTCTACTTTCATCCCATCTCAGTCCTATTAAAATTCCAATTGAAATGATTTTATCGCATTGTAAACGGGTTTTACTTTATTTACTGTTTTCTGAAGTATTAATTTATTCGTAAAGAAATAACCGAAAGCATATTACGTTTTCTTTTTTATTTACAATCCGCGCACCAATTTTATCAACTTCTTTCATTACGTAGTTTATCGCATATGCATAACTAATTCTACTGAAACATCTTACTTGCTACGTTCATTAGAAGTTTGCTTTGCAGTTCTGGCAACCTCGTCCGTGTACGTGATGACTATTCGAAAATTGTATACAATATATTTGTTGTTAAATAGATATAACATATTACGTATGTATTATGTGGTTCTAAATTACTACAAGAAACACGTACTGCCTTTACACTTAATTTAAAAAAATATATTTTAACTCTTGATATTATAAAATGATGACTACGTAAAACACTAATACTTTATAGCACGCCGTGACCTAAATCCGCACTTTAGCCACGCTACTCCGTGCGTAAAATAGCCAATTTTAGCACGTTTTGTTTTTAATCGTAGACACGTAATTAATGAAAATGAACTATCGAAATCACTTCCTTTATACA
>JAWWEP010000009.1:2470656-2481217 GCA_035582995.1 Sycophila quercilanae | reverse complement strand
TTTTTTGGACCAAAGAATCATTCTACAAAGTTTGGGCGAAATCCAGGACCCGCAACCCTGGTCATCTCCTTGTTAGTGACTAAATAGTTATGATTAATTGATTTTTCAGTAATTGCGAAGTTTTCGTTAAAATCAATAATATTTTCACTTTTAAATATGCAGAGATTATGGAAATAAACTGGCTGAACCGAAGTACCTGTATATTTTCCATTTTACATTGAACCGAAGTAATTAAATGAAAATTTAGTTAAAGCGCTTTAATAAGCTATATAAATTCAACTTTACAATGCAAACTTTGGCTTGAATATCTTTCATAATGTACTATACTTAACAAATTATTCCTTATCTCTATCATTCGTCTCTATGTAGACTTTTTATGCACGAAAAATTGAATATCAATTTCCAAATTTATATCATTCAGTAAGCTATTTTTCGAAAAGAAGATTCTGTTATTCGTCAAATTCGCAAATCCGTTGGCAGATTAAATTCTCCGCAAATTGAGCGTGAATAATTTTTAATTGGAAATTCGCAGAAATTCACTTATATCGGAGATAGCAAAGCGAATTCCTGGACTTTGCGTCGCGACGAATGACACAGCTCCTTCACAAAGCTAGCGACAAAAGCTCCTGTTCACTGCGATATTTCGGCCTGCCTTCAAAATTGCCGTTCAATGCGGCTGTGAGGAAGTGTATGCAGTCGATTGAATTCCAGCAAAGACGATGCCTCGCCTTTCTTCCCCTCCAACTCCTCGGCCCTCTCCGTTACGCTATATTATGCCCGCGTCAATATATCGTTTTTATTTCGCTTATTTCGGCCCCTGATCGAGGCGAGTATGAACATGACTCGCGAAATAAATTTCAGAACAATTGGCCGTGAAAGCGATTACGCCCTCTTCGAACTCGATTTAGAGAAAAAGAGTGATTGCGCGAAAAATACGATGTAAGATGCGCGAAGTTGACGAGAATCGATTGTTTACGTCGAACACTTTATTTACGAGCTTGCTGCTTGTGGCATTAGTTTGTAATACGACCTACATTTTGTATATTCATACACTCGTATTTTTTATAGAAAACACTTGCATGGGTCGTTTGTTCTCCCCAGCTAGATCTATTGGATCTTATATATTACGGTCTAAGTTATTTGCTCCCCCCGGGCCGAAGCGTAAGTCGCTACATTTAATTTGGCCGTAACATTAACGCGCCAGACTCAAGACTAATAATACGAAAATTGATTTTGAAAGAAGCGGGCGGACGCTGGTATAGGCAGTAGGACGCGCGAATAGGACGAAAGAGAAAGAGCCGGGGGTGGGGTAAGGGAAGACAGGGATCGGTTGGCAGCGCGCCACGTCGGCGGATTGAAGCGCCGAAAACGCGTCCGAGCTGCCGAGGGCCGCCCTTCGTGCTCCTCTTTTCAACTCCGCCTCTCCCTCTTCCTTTTATTCCCCTAGTTTCCCCCGGCGGAGTGCTTTACTCGGCCGCGCTGCGACGACGTGTATACCTTGGCTCGTCTTGGCTCATTGCGGTCCCGGAGGCTATAAATAAGTAGGCGTCTACGGCCACCCGAACGCGGCCGGACTCCCTCTCCATACTTCTCTCGCCACCGCTGCGTACACCGTATCCGTGAAATTGTTGAATTCTTGAATCGCGCGCGGCCGAGCGCGAAGTGCCATCGCGCGTGGTTTGCACGGCATTGGCCGACGAGACAAGGGGTTGCTTTATTTTTCAGCGCCGAACTCGTGGCTCGAATTTTTGCAGAGTCAGCCTTTTTTACGGCCGCCGGTATACGTGATGTGCTTCTTTCTATTTCTTTTTCTGCATTACATATTTACGATTCGCCGCGGGTTACCCTTGTATTCTTGTTACAAGGTAACTCGGGTAGAAAAAATTAAAGTGGGTGAAAAAGTAAAAATTTTATATTGCAAGAGAAAAAAGGGGTGACCATTGAATGAATAAAGCAATTAATTTTTATATTTTAAAGGCAATATTGGTTGTCGCAACATTTTTAAGTTGACTGTAAGAGCAGACTCGTGATGTGCCTTTCAGAAACCTCGAGGTTGACGAACCTTTAAAGAGGAATTTCAAATGATGTTCAACGGCGAAATTTTAAGGCTCTTTTCATTTTCCCACATTTTCTTTTTTTCTCTCTCTCTCTCTCTCTCTCACTCGCTATCTCTCACTCTATGCCTGCTTTTCGAGTCGCCTCAGCGAGAATAAAAGATGCAAACTACTAGTTGAAAGAAAAACTATTCCATTGTTACCAAATGTATTTTCTTATGCGTTGAAATGTGACTGTCGTAATGATTAAAGTAAAATAATAGCTGCGTAGCATTATCGCTATACTTATTGATACCGTAAATTTAAGATTTAGTTCCATAGCAAATCGCTTATAACGTTTTATTAACAGAAACTTTTGAATTCGATTGATGAATTCATTCGAGGTACCAATTACTTGCGTAATTTCTTGTTTAAGTTTATTAAAGTTCACGATCTTTAATTAAAATTTGTCTCATTTAAATGATTTGGATTTAGAGTAAAAAATAAAATAAAATTTATTTCTCATTTCTAGCTTCTTTCATGAAGGTAATTCATAATTCCGAAAAATCTACAAACTTCATTTATAATCAATGCATTGGCCAGTAGTTATTATGCATCAAATAAGGATAAACTATTTTTTTCGGAAATTCAGTAAAACTACAAAAAAATTTCGAAGAACAGTAGTTAAAGGGTACTAATTGCCGTACAATCAGGTGGCGCATTTGCTTTTTCTCACGACAGAATAACACAGTTAACATGGCAACTTCTGACACCACCCACCACGTGTTAGCACTCGCGTTTACAGTCGTGTAAACACAGTCAGCATGCCGGGCGTTCTCTCTGCCTTTCGGTTGATCTCTCTCTCTCTCTCTCTCTCTCTCACTCGCTCTTTCTCTCTTCCAATTTTAGGTTTGTCGCCGATTTTCTCCGGAAAAGTAGCCCAGCATTGGGAAGGAAGAAAACGGCCTACTGGGAAAAGTCGTCGTCTTAAAATAGCAGCGAGAAGTTATTCAGGCCATGGGAGGAGGGAACGCGTGGACGAAGAAAAATGCCTAGCGACGCGCGCAAAGTTCTGAGGGTGAATGATGACGAATGTGTCATTGGCGCGGCAGGTCCGTCAGATAATCAACTCCGATAATTGTGCCTGTTAAATGTCGACCCGACGTGGACTGACTCACCCCCACCCACTACTGGTGGTCGCTCGCGTACTCCACTCTTTTTTTCGGCCTAATTTGTTTCTACAGTGACTCGAGGAAAACGCGACCCACACCCTTCCCTTTTATTATGCGCGATGAAGCGCTTCTTTTCCTTGAAGCTGTATACCTATTTTTTTTCTCTTTTATACTTCTTCATCCATCTTGCAACGGAAACTGCAAATTACGAGTTGACGTATACGAAATCGGGTTTTGAAGCTGTTTTATTTATTGGTTTGCGGTAATTCAATAGCTGTTAGTATGAATTGTTCACGAGTGAAATTACTCTTTTAAATTAAAAGTTGTTCATTATTATTTACGTTGACTCGGTATGTACAGTTTCAACGTGTGTAACGGATCGGGGGGGGGGGGGGGGAAGAAATATTACGATAGCAGAACAATTTATTGTACATGCTTTTGCAGTGAAACGTTATGGTATACAAACAATATACTTATTTTAATTATTATTCTAGGTCGCGGGAAATTGTGTCACACATTCTTTGTCAACAGTCAGCATAGGGCATTCGTTCACTTACGAGTTAGCACGCGAAAGCAAAGAATATGGCACAAAACAAGGTGGTGAAATTGATAACAAACAGAGAAGATTTTAATTTTATTAAACATGCATTTACAATTTTTTTGCGCATATCGCTTAAACTGTCTTGTTTTTTCTCACACTTATCTGTTAAGTATATTGCCGCATTATTACAGCAAATGAAGTTGTTAACGCAGAACTTGCTATAACAATTTTTCGAAAAATATGTTTATCGATTAACAATTTTAATTATACTCAAAGAAACTTTCATTAAAAAATTATTATAATAACATGTGGAAAATATCATTACAAAGCTTCCTCTATATGAAGAAGCAAAATGGTACGATTAAAAAAAAAATAGAAGAATTTTCATTTATATTATGAACTGATTTGGCATTTTTGGGAGGTCAAATTATCCTACGTCTATATATATTACAACAGGGGCCGGTGTTACCGTGAATAGCATAATTATTAAATTCTAAATGAGATTCAAACTTTTAACGACTGGAGACTACCGTAACTTTTATTGCCGAGACCCTCATTGTCCCTCATTCGTTTTCCTCGCTCTTATTTTACGATTTTTTTCACAATTTTTTTTGTTGCCTCATCGACGCGCCTTTTTCCCCTGCCGCCTATTATGTCCTAGTAGTCATTATACATAATTTTTCTCGAGCGAGCCAATTCCGCGCTATATATACTCGATGAAACATTGCGTCGTTTATTAGCCGTGAAGCGAGAAAACTTTTTCAAATAATGAAATATCGTAATGGTAACGTGAACCGAATGTTTCATCCAAATACAAATTTATCTTAACGTAATAAAAAATCGTAGAAAATATTTTGATGTCAATTCCAATAACATTAAGAGTATTATTAAAAAAAAAAAAAAAAAATCAATCGTTGTCACTGCCGTGTAACAAGAAAACTTCATTTCCTAATTGCTGCCTCGTAAGCAGGCTAAAATTCGCAGCTCACGCAAGCCGCGACATAATAGACGAGCAAAGGGCAAAGACGCGATTGATAAAGCTATAAAAAGTCGAAACCTCAAAATTTTCCGGAAGGTGAGCAGATCGACGTACCGGAAAAATGATCGCGTTGAGGGCTTAATTACCTGCATCGCGGCAATCGTAAAGCCGCGAGGCACGTTCCTCCCCCGTCCCTTTCACTTAGCGCGCGTCGAAATCCGCGTGGCAGCCGCGAAACGTCACTCGACGGCGCACGCGATGCGCTCAGCCCGAGGGAGCATCATCCCTCCAATTACGCCGGATAGACAAATAAGAAGGAGTAGTAAAAAAAAAAAAAGAAAAAAGGAGAGCGCGCGCCCCCGCCGCGAGATCAGGGTGATAACGAGGATGAAAAGCGAGACCGCGCGGGGCGCACGCGAGAAAAGAGCTGAGGCCCCGAGTACAATGCATGCAAATATGCTCGTGCATCCTTTATTGTGCGAGTTTCACGGCTGGCTCTCGTTGTTACTGTTGCAGGAGCGGCGGCGCAGGTGGACGTCTGGCAGCCCCGCGGATGTCACTGCTGGGACGCCCGGTGAACTATCGGGCGACTCGTCGCGATGCCCGCTACCGGCGGCTCCAGGCCCGCGTCTACAATTTCCTCGAGCGGCCCCGAGGCGTTTACGCCGTCACGTACCACATGATCGTGTGAGTATATATATGCATATGAGGCCGGCGCTATCGCCGAGCGGCAATGCGGCATTCGAGCGAGAAAGAGCTGCCTGCGCATTAATTAAGCCTCCTTTGTAACGATCTCCTTCCCCTCCCGTCTCCTGCTACGTTGCTTAATACGCACATATTGTGAAGCTGAAGCGAACGCACCTACTGTTCGGATGGCGAGGCGCAAGGACTCTGTGAAACGCAAGCCGCCGCCCCCCCCCCCCCCCCGTTTTTCGCTCCTGTCTGCACTCCCGTTTGCCTCTTCCTTTATATTATTCCTTTTCTCTTGCCTTGTCGCATCCCTTTCTGCGCTGCCTCGCGACGGGCAAGCTAATACAAGTGTGTAGAATATAGATAAAGATATATTCTTTCGGAGGAAATAAGGAAAGTGGAGTCTTCGCCTTTCATTTTTAAAGTATTGCATGGCGAACCCCTGCTCTCTGCATTGCTTGGAATCATAACTGCGCAAGATTTGATGTAGGATAGTCAAAGAGGACTTTTATCGTGAATTGAAAAGTATTAATGCCATTCTACGCTCGCTGTATTATTTTCAATTTTTTTTTATTTAGCAGAGAGTTCATTTCCGTGAAATCGAAAAGTATTTAAAAAAAAAAAAAAATTGCTGTCGCTTAATGAGAATAGTTTTTTTTTTTTATTAGTGATTTATCGGTATTTATACAATTAGATGTTATTTAAAGATTAGAGTAAAATTTTGAGCTTGTTTTAATACTGCGTGTTTCTCATAGAACGCGAAGGTACATTCTGAAACTTGTATATAGTAACATTTTGTGGTTGCTGAATGATATCATAAGGTTTAAGTGCCGCGCAACAGTATAATAATATTCCACAGCGAAATTAGAATGAATAATAATAAATTAGCGAAACTCTGAATTGATGAACTCACGAGAAAATTTCTACAGTGAAACTGCAAATAATAAAATAAAGAATATAATAATTGAAATCAAAAATATAAAATAGTATATTGTATATCATGAGAAAGAAATTAAATTGTTTATATAGAGTACTACAAAAAAAACCACTTTTTAAGTAAAACTAATGCGAAAACCGTGCACGTATTACAAAAAAAAAGCTGTAGAAACTCATTTTTAGAGAATAATTATTAAATTACTGGTGTGAAATTGATTAAATTTTATTACAAGATACAGATTTCTCGTTGAAAGCCTTTCGCTAAGTAAATTCGATTTTAGGTGTGAGATGCGTGGGAGATACGTCTACAACTTTTCCTTCCTTCCAGGATGTTTTATCTGAAACTCGGAACTTTTACTGACCGAAAATATAATAGAAGAAAACTGTAAGAATGTTCGTAAACTTTTAAAAACTTTTAAAGTAATATTACGCACTTATATTACACGAATTTCATTTCCAATAAATTTCCTTTTAATCTAACGGCCTAAAAAATTGTAGCTTTCTGTGTCTTGCAAAACTGAAACTAATCTGTAGAAATAGACTATAATTTTTAATGACAATATTTTAGAAGGTTAAATTAATAATCTCTTTAGAGTCAGGTATTAAGTGTAGAAAAAATTAAAGTAAAAAATAACTCTCTTCTTCACAAAATAAAGTTTAGATTTACGATATAGAATCCGGATATCTTTCATCTTATAATTTCCTACATGTATAAAAATAATAAGCTGATCAAGAAGAAATTCAAAAAGTATACAATAAATAAAAAAAAAAACATTTTTAATTTTTAGTACTTGATATAAGCATCAATTTTCGTCGTGAAAAATTGAAATATACTTACTTTGCTCCTGAATTTTAAATATATATTTACTATTCAATTTTTTAGATTGTATAGTATTTAAAAAATTGCTTTATTTTTATTCAACTGATACTTTAAAGCAGTTGAACTATTTTTTTCTAACACAAATTGACATCTCTTATTAAGTCTAATAAATTTAGAATAGAATTTGTAATAACAATTTTAACGTGAAAAGGCAAGATTAGATGAATGAATACGCTATTGATTTTAACAATAAAATGTACCCTCATTATATAGACATAATATATATTAAACGTCAAATACAGAAATAGGAATAGTTATACTAATGTGTAAAAGAAAGTACATTAAATGTATGTTAAAAAGAGGGGAAAAAAAAAACTTTGATGGCAATTTCATTATTCTTTCCCCGCTGTTTTCTTCTTTTCCGCGTCGCCTGTATATCTACACAGACCTACACTGCAACTCTCCCTATTCGAAGTCGTCACATATCGTTTGCACGGACCACTTGTTTTCATTTTCCTCTGCGACCAGATCACTTTGACGACCGAATATACGTACATATATATATTTGTATTTTCTCAGCAAGTTTGTGAAAGTATGTAATGGTGCTTGTGTGCGCGCGAGCGAGGGAGGGTCGAGAGGGAGCATCGACCAATAAAAGGGGGATGCTATATCCCGTAGTTTCAACGGGATTTATCTTTGCACCCAGTAAAGATGTATAAAAAGTCACGCGGAACCTGCTTCATCGGCGTTCGCTTCTCGATGATGCTCATGTGTGCGTTTACGTGTGTTGTATGGGTGAGAGCACTGACAAGAAAGCGTAGCTATTGAAAAGAAAATTTAGTTGAAATCGAGCGAAGCTCATTTGGTTGATTGTTCAAAAAGTTCGTCCGCGACTAATAGAAATTTCTTATCCGAATCAGGTTTTAGCATGGCGACGCGAAGAATTAAGTTGGATTACAGTTAATCTGCTAGCTTCGTACAAAGCATCCATTCAAATGAAATTGTTTTATTTCGAATGAATTTAGTAAGTCTCGTACAAATAAGCAATCATTATCAACCCTTTTGTATATTTTTATTTTAAATAGTAACGTTAGAACGGGATGATTTTTTTGTTATTGTAATAACTTCGAGTATCAAGCTCCGATATTTTTTCTCTGAGGAAAGGTAAATGTTATTTTAACTTTGCGGGTATTTAAAAATATCTAATATCTTAACGTATTTTCGATAAAATCAATGTTTTTTATAATGATAAAAAAATTGATTTGCTACTTCAGAAATTTCGATATTATTATACCTCGAATAAAAATATTTTCTAAACCACTAAATTGTTTCATCTATGACGGAGCAATTTTTTCTTATAAAATGACCTATTTATTCAGGGATATTTGGTTTGTGTAATGAACTTATGAATGTAATAAATTATACATTCTGGATAATGATTGAGTTTGTTGGTGGCCACTACTGTGACCGACATGATTCCCTAAGGGTTTTTACAAATTTATGTAGAGTTTCTTTTCATAGCGACGAACTTGTTTTAAATTAAATTATTTTATTGAAACGATTAAAGTAAAATTAAATTTTGTTTACCGTTCCTCTCGGATAAATTTAATTTGTTCATACCGTTCAATAAAAAAATAGTAAATTTTTAGATTATTTAATTGAATAGCAAAATTACCATTGATAAACTATAAAGCTGCATTTTAAGATTAAAAAAATTTACGAGGGCGACCCTTATATCGCTCCTCCATTAACTTTTCTATCGACACGTAATAGTATTTTTCGAAATTAGCCGCGATAAAATTTTATTAGAAACAAACACGTGGAAGTACATTGTCGCGGTCATTAATAACGAGTTCATTCGTTAATCGTAGCAGACAGTCGCGGCATCGCGATGTAAACATAAACGGCGAAAAAACAAACGATCCAACTGGTTCCACGTGGATGCACATAAACGCACTCCCGAGACTCTCTCGGGAGAATCAATTTATCGCCCTCGTGCACAGCAACTGTAGAGAAAGAGAGAAAGAGCTAGTGGAAGCGAGCGCACGATAAATCTTCCCTTCAGGCTACCCCACCAGCCGCACACGTATATATACGTGGTAGACGCGTCGGGGCTCATGGAGCCGAGGTTTATAACGGTGCTCGGCGAACTTTTCGAGTGGCATAAACTTAGAGTACCCGGTCACGTATATTAGTTCATCATAAGTCGCATCGGAGGGCCGGCGATATATCGTCGCCGCCGGCAGCGGCAGGCTCCCCGATAGATGACACGTAATCGGACGTTCGCGCGCGAAGAACGATTGCCTCACATATATAGGCGGCCGGAAGTGCGCGCGTGCCACCGGTGATGAATTATGTCGATCGCTTTGATCCACGCGCGGGCGCCATTCATTCTGGAATCGTCGCCGCCCACTATACTCGCTACGCTGCGCCTGCTTTTTTTCTTCATTCACCCCCCACCCGCGAAATTTCCGTTATCGTTCGGTCGTTTTGCTCCTTCGACACTGGTAGCTCTGCTATTCCGAGCTCTAAACTTAATTATCGCTATCTTGAGCGCGACTTTTTGCGGTTTAGCGCTGCAAGATATTTAGGCTTAAAAACTAGGCGAGTGTAGAGTGCACAATAACAAATGTTTACTGCTCGGTTTCGCAATTTTCCCAACTTGTGAATGAAAAGCTTGCGTAACGAGCTACGATTGTTATGTAAAATGTTTGCATCGAATATTAGCCATTATAAACTCGAGAAGTAACTTTAAAACAAAATCCTTTGAAATCCTTTGTATTTGATCACTTTAATTTTGTTAACAACGAATTTATGTCAGCTATAGATAGAAATTTCAATTTTCTAATGACAGGTGAATGAATTAAAGTGTGTATATCAAATTAAGGGTATATCGAAAGCACTTTAAGAAATTGGAAAAAAATGATTGCTTAAAAAATGTCTTCGATATTTCTATGTCACGGATGGCGAAACAGTTGCACGGTTCAACCATTGTAAAATTATTAATCTTCCTAATTGGCTACGCGGCATTTTTAGTTTATTATAAATCCGCCAAATACATGGAGAAAAATGTTTCATAAAAAATTATTAAGGGAACTCGGGGCATAGTGGGCCACCCTATTAAATATGTTGCATTTGGCGTGAAAAACATTTATTAACAAGTTTCATTTAAATTAAAACATTTGTATTATTACATGGCAGTACTACTGTATACAAAAATTATATATAGCAATACTGCAATATAATAATAATGCAAATGCTTTAAATTAAATGAAACTTGTTAATAAATGTTTTTCACACCAAATGCAACATATTTAAGGCAGTCCACCACCTTTAATTTTTTCTTCTAAAAAGTACCTAAGAAGATATGAAAAATGATTAATAAAAATA
>JAWWEP010000009.1:2460163-2470556 GCA_035582995.1 Sycophila quercilanae | reverse complement strand
ATTTTTATTAATCATTTTTCATATCTTTTTAGGTACTTTTTAGAAGAAAAAATTAAAGGTGGTGGACTGCCTTAATAGGGTGGCCCACTATTCCCCGAGTTCCCCTACAGTAGCTATAGTATCTTAACTTTTACTAAATATTTTCTATATTTATATTCTTTATTCATTTTATTACATTTATATATTAGTAAAATTTTCTAGCAATATTTCATTTTTTTTTTTTTAACTTTTCTAGTTTGTCCGTATTTACTAAAGTTGTGATATATTATCATAACGTAACATTTTCTGCGTGCATGCAGATTCTTTTATAAAAATAGAATATCAAAATGATAATTGTTATCAATAGTAAAGTTCATAAATCGTTATATCTCAGGCAAATGGAATAAGAATTATTTTTGAAGCATATCAATCTCAGCAGCAATTGCTGATATATCTGGTTTTAGTCATCAGCTCCGATTACTCTCAATTCCTTGTAAATCTCAATAAGCGCCTACGTTGGCGGTAAACTTGCTGAGCATCAACGCACTCCTGTTAATTCAATGTGAATTATCAGTTAGATCGAAACGAACGCGATCCGTGAAGGAGGGGGCGGGGGCTGGGGGGGGGGGGCGCATCGCTAGCACTTTGACTACTGGATGACAATTAACCTCTGGTAATTTAATCGATTCCGTCGATTCCCTCCCGTTGGCGCAAGGGGTTTTAATGAATTATACTCAACCGGCGACCGATGTGATTGCCCAGCGCCTGGAACTGCCGATCACTGAACTCGCGTGCGCTTTGATTTAGGGAGTGATTGCACGATTCCTGCTTATTTACGTGTTAGAAAACATTGATTACAAAGCTTCGATCTGGTGTTGGCTTGTTAGTGACGCAAATCCTGCATTTGATTAATTCCGACGTATCCTTCTGTCATTTGAAAACATCCTACTTGTACTCTATATGTAAATCGATAAGAATCGTGTAAGACAGTTTTGAGGGGAAATTATAAATGGCCTCTCGGATGCCTGGAAGTTAATATTTTACAATACCTTGAAATTATTAAAATAATGTTTTCTATGTTATTTTTTCAGATTTTGTATGGTCTTTATGTGCCTGGTTCTTTCGGTATTCAGTACAATAGACGAGTACGAAAAAGAAGCTGGAGTTCTCCTTTTTTATATGGAAATGGTAGTCGTTGTATGGTTCACTGCTGAATTCTTTTTTAGGTATTGAAATATTAAATTTAAACTTCACTCGTGAACAATCATTAGCTTCGCCTTAATACTTATCGATTACTATGTAACGAGTTTCTTGATCCCCAGGTTATGGTCGTCAGGATGTCGCTCGAGGTATCAAACAGCCATCGGTCGGCTGAAGTTTCTTCGGCGACCCTTCTGCATCATCGGTAAGTTCATCAATCTAACGTATCTTTATACTTATTTTATCTTTATACTTATTTTATCCATGCTAGCATCACATTGTACTTAAGCTGTTATCCTACAAATGCAACGTTCTAAATATTCCTTATAAATAGAAAAATTTAGTTTGCGAAGAATTTATTCAATGTTGCTTGCATACAAGTTCCTTACATGTAATGTTTGTATTTAAAAAATAAATTAAAAAGAAATAGTAAACCGTAAAGATTCAATAATTTAATAAGCACGGTATAGAATTATTATATTTTTTTGTCACTTAAATTTAGTATACCTATACCAGTATGAATTTGTTCCAATTATCACTATTTTTATCAAGTATTATTACTGTAATTAAAAAAATGAAATGAAGATTTTATTTTTTTTTTGTTTGCTTGGTAAAAATAAAAATGTATAGTATATATATTCAGTTTAAAAAATCAAGTTGATTTGAAAATGAATGCATGTATAACACTAAAAATCAATTTTCTCCATCAGAGTGTGCACACAAATATTTAGACCAATTTTTTTTTTTACTGTCATTAAAATGCTCCTTCAAATATTGTAACTTTCACTAGAAAAATAAAATTCTTTACGATAAATGATAATAAATAAAAAATAAAACGCCTTAATTAACAAAGTGTAGCCGAACAGAATAAAGTTGCGAAGATGTTGCATTATTTTCCAAAAGCCGCAAATGGAAAAGAAGCTTTGCGTGTAATCAGATTAAGTTAACCCAAAATAAGAAAGTACTTCTAAACCAAAAATAGAAGCTTTAACAAACCACCTGCTTGAGACCGTCGTAGAAAGGAAGAAAATATTACTCTGCGAATGTAAATAAGAAAATCAGCAATAATTTCAATTACCTCAGTAAAAAAACATATCCGTGAAAAGTGTCTTAAAAGAAATCATGAAAATGACAGACCGACACGACGGTCTGTCGCCTATCGTTGACCAGAGAATGCAAACTATACCAGAGGTTAATTAAGCGCACGCGCTTCAGTCACTCAAAAGAATGAAGAAATTTAATTGGAATCCTCATCAAGTGGGGAGAGGGAGGGAACGGAGAGAAATAGAACTAGATACACTAAAGCTGCTAATTAGACGGCGGGGAAGAGCCGGTGCCTTTTTCACTAGCGCGGCGCAATCAAGTGTGGCTTGGTGAGACGACGACGACGACGGCATAGTGGCAGCGGGGTTATCTATGACCCAGTTTTCGTACGCGCCGCGCTCGCGGACCTCCTCCCGCACAATAAACTCCCTGCTTCGAATGTCGCGACTCAATGGGGGCCCGATTCGCTTTTTATCCTGGCCGCAGTCTCTCTCTCTTTCTCTCCCTCTCCTTCCGCTCTGGCCCATTTGAATGCTTGGGGATTTCGCGATTAGTACAAAGGAATTGCCGAGCTTTTGGAAGCGCCGAGGGGACGAAGTACCCGGGATTTCGAAGGGCTCCGTCCTTTGCCTCTTTTTTTTCAAGGGCTCTCACTCGATTCGGCCTTTTTTCTGTGCTATCGCCTTTATCGCGTTATCCTTTCCCCTTTTTGTTCGGATTTAGGGGAATACCCCTGCTGGTACTGAGCGAGCGAAGAAGGAACAGATGGGAAAGAAAGTAGCGTCGATCTGTCCAAATTGAAAGTTTCACTTAATTTGCAGCGCTCAAGGGTATTTTCCCTTAAATAATACACTTGCAACTAAGAAAACAAATAAACATATAAATTACCCAATACTATCAAATACTAATTTATATTATCCTGGAGAGTGACCCACCTCCAAATTTATTTAATGTCGATGAGAATGAAATTAAGAGCAAACAGTGAAACAAAATACTCATATTTTAATCTCATAAGCTGCAGTTGTTCAATAGATACTACTAAAAACATTGGCATTGCTCGTATGACAATGGTAAAAAATATCTTCTTACATATAAATGCTATAGTCAAATTATCGTTTACAATTTTGAGCATTTACTTTTTATTAGCACGCTTATTTTAAACTAATTACAAAACATTTAGAACATTTTAAGATTTAATAATCATTTTATCAATTAATTACAGAAATTAAATGTAAACTCCTTGCACACAGACTAAAACATTTTAAATTTTATTGCAATTTAACCGCAAATGTAAACGAACGTCTATATGTAAGAAGTATATTTAATTAGTGCAATAGATTAATAAAATAAATATTAAATTTTAATATTTTCTAATTATCTTGTACCTACTTCTCGCATTTACGCATGTAGGCTGAAAAGGGCGCGCAAAGGACGTAAAAATACGCGGCGTAAGATTAAAATACAAAACATCTTATTTAATTTAATAATATCAAAATATAAAATAATAAATAAAATAACAATATATTAAGAATAATTATATTTAAAAGTAAAAAAGAAAAATAATATATTACCGGTGACCCTGTCGACTGCTATTCCGCCAGCGGCGACAACATCGCAAGCTCCATCGAAGGGCCTGGGTAACTCCGACGAAAGGCTCTTTGATGGTAAACGACACTTTTTCGAACTAACGCTCGCGTTAATTAAATAAAGAACGAGCTAATTGAAATTAAATGGTACTCGTCATAATTAAGGAGGCAGGGCAAGCCATAGCACCTCACAGAACACTGCGCTTCCTTCCGCGAGACGCACAAACCGGCCCAAAGACACGCTAGATTTCTTCAAGTTGCTTTTTGTGCACAGCACAACAGGAACTGTTGCCCACTCCATGATTCTCGCACTGTGACCGACGCGATGAGGAGGGCTATCCGCCCGGCATCCACGAACTCCTCGCGATTCGCGCGGGGCAGGACTTATGCCAATACCGCAGGCGACCGGCCGCACCGAAAGTTGGAGAGTTACTCGCTCGACGTCCTCCGTTTTTTAGCGACTCGCGGGACGACATTCGTCCTTCGCATTTCGTACGCGCCGCGCCGTGGAGGGTAATTCGCTCGACGACCTCCGATTTTCAACGACGCGAGGGACGATATATTGTCCTCCAATTTTCGTACGCGCACGTCCGCGGCGCGCTGAGGAGGGTGATTCGCTCGACGACCTGCGATTTTCAACGATGCAAGGGACGATATTCTCCGCCAATTTTCTTACGCGCACGTCCGCCGCGCGCCGAGGAGGGTGATTCGCTCGACGACCTCCTGGTTTATTAAGATGCTTAGCGAAAACAATAAGTGAACGATCACACGAAGCACCCGCTCGCGCCGCGACGAAATCGACTTTCCACAAAGGAAATACGCGCGAAAAGCATGCGAACGCGCGCTACCTGAATTTGCACTGGCCGCGAAGCCGCGTCTTTTTTCTTTTTTGGCGTGCCTCGATAAAAATCAATTTTTTTAATTATTTCTATTTTTCACTAATATATTTATACGACAAAGGCAATGTAAAGAAGCACTAGTATTAAGAGGACACGACGAAAGATAATTATTGTTAATTTTTATTTATTAATATATAAAGATTTATTTTTATGTTGTTGTAATTTATGATGCTACTTATGACGCTCAACAAATAAAGAAATAAATAAATAGAGAATTCAAAAATCTCGTTTTCGGACTTTTTTCTCGACCGCTAAAAATTCGTTAATAAATAAAACTTTTAAATTCTTTATTTATTTATTTAACCAGAGTATAAATATACAATAATTTTACATAAGTAATAATTGTACATTAGTATAACGTTACAAAAGTAACCCAGCAGAGGAAATCAATTCCTGTTCGCTGGTCTGGCTCTATATAAACTAAAAATTAAAAACTAAAAACTAAAACTTACAGCTAGTATTGATTCATCATGCAATTTTCTGATTACTTTATGTAATTCATTTCAAATAAGTGTGCTAATATCAAGTAAATAAAATTTCTATTCATCTGCTGTCCTCGAAACTGTAAGCGCGTGGATTTTGCTAGTTGCAGAAATTTACAAGTTGTATAAGAATCCCGTAAGATAAAATTAAAGTTTCCCGTAACAAAAAGACAAATAAAGGTAGAAAGCGTCAAGCTTATTAAAGTTGGAAAAAGCCGTCTTAAAAGTGCATAAGCTCTCCTAAAGTAAGCACGCTACAATTTTCGCTGAGTCGCTAAATTAACATAACTCCTATACTTATCTTAGCGCACGGGGGCGGTTCGACGAGAAGTGAGGTGCGCGCGAGCGAGCCGCCGCTCAGAATCAAGAGGGATAGATTTTGCCTTATAAACATAAAACCCAAGAATGGGATATAACGCGGCGGTCAAGCGTATGACGTGCCCCCCACTCCCCCCGGAAAAAAAGAATATAAAATAACGGTCAATAAGTGGAAAAGTCCGAGGACCAGCGCGAGGATCGCCGAGAATATAAAACGCTTTTTGCCCAGCGAAAATTGGAGGAGAGAGGAGCTCGTTCTCTCACCTTATCCCCTTCAAGGCTATTGTACAGGGGGGTCGGCTCAACTTTGTCTCGAAGCCGGCGGCGGCGTCAACCAGAAGACTCTTTCGCCGCTCTGTGGCGCACCTTGGCGCGCCGTAACTAACTAATTAATGACGCACGACATGAAAGTGCCACTGCTCCAGTCCCAACCCTCCCTTTATGTACGTGAACTCGTCAGCGTCTCCGAGTCCGTCTCCCGGGGACCTTAATCCGATCACACGGGCACGCACACGCCGCCACGTGTCCCGTATTCGGTCGCGCGCCGTAAAAAGGTAGGGCAGCGCACACAGAAAGATGCCCGAGAGCCATGTATATACGTTCCGCGGCTCGTTTCGTTTCCCAAGCTCGTGCTGTCGGTGTATACGTGCGAGCGGCTGTGTACGCTTCAATCAGCTGCTACTTTTCTCGTTTACGCTGTAATGCCAGGCGCGCGCTGAATCAATCTTTGCACAGAGGAACACGGAAAAACTCTTCTGTTTACGGCAAACACGACAAGTACACGCGGGAGTATAAGCTAAACTAAAAAATCAGCCTACTCGCCGTTCCGTGTGATCTCCTGGGAAAATTCACTTATTTTTCGTCTTTCTACGAATTGGCTTTTTTTCCTTCGCTTTATAGTGCAACTAAGGGTTTACGAATGTCTTGAGTTCATTTTCGTCATCGGAGTTTGACAGTAATAAAATAATACAATATCATTATACTTTATTTATCGTATAGTCATGAAATGAAATGCCTGAGTTTGTAGTTTCAAGGTAAAAGGAAAAAAAGACGAGACTTTAACTTTACTTCATTACTTTTCCAAAGTACGACCGGAAAAATACATTCTCTAGAAAATGTGTGCTTTGTTAAATAGACTATAATCGTATTTAATACTTATCCTAAATCTATGTAATATAGTAGTCTAGTAACTTTAATTAACTTAATATCCCAAGGAAAAAGTTTTTTGACAGTAATTAATACTATAATTTTTCCTCGTTACTTGCATTCAAACAATATGCTAGTATCATTATGAGAAAGTTCCTTGAAAAAAGTTTCGTACATTAATAAGAAGTGTCAGTTTTATGAGATTATATAGTATACCTATTAAAGAATTTCCTTTCAAATGGACTACTTAGAAGCACTTGAAAAATTTTTTAATCCCTTTGCTAAGATTTATAGTCAATCCTACTGTTATATTTTTGCTAACACACCGTGCAGTGAAATTATACACGCATTTAATTATTTTTAATTGAATTCACTTAAGTAATGAGGTAAAGAATTAATTTTACAAAAAAATAAATAAATAAAATAAAGTCTAATTTTCATAATAATTACTAGTTAAAATTGTAAAATCATTTACGAAATAAAGTTGTAAAACTTTATGAGTCATGCAATGTCTTCAAATAAATGGAAATAAATAATAATTAACGTATCATGAATGAAAGTAAAACGCACGACAAATTATAAAAGGCCATGGATAAAATGTACATTACAAAACTAATCAATAAATTTTATTTACCTTTCAACCCTAAAATTAGGGTGACGGTATATAATTTAATGACGAGAATTTCGCTAGATTATTAGCATGCAAATAAATTAAAACAATGTACTTATCTATTTTTTTTTAGATGTGATAACAATAATCGCGAGCGTGGTCGTGCTCGCGATGCGGAGCAGCGGTCAGGTGTTCGCCGCAAGCGCCCTTCGAGGCCTTCGATTCTTCCAAATATTGCGGATGGTGCGGATGGACCGTCGAGGTGGAACGTGGAAACTTCTGGGCAGCGTAGTTTATGCTCATCGACAGGTAAATTTCTCTTCCCTCTGAAAATTCATTAGATTTTTTTCATTTAATTTTGTTGCCAACTTTAATAATTGGTATTTCATTCGTACATTTTAAGTAGTAAAAACCGCGTATAGTAAGACCACGATTCATGTTGCATAATAAGAAGAGTTGCGATGGAAGCAGTAACGTTAATGAAAAAAATCTTCGCGTCATGAATTGTAAGTAGTAACGGACGGGCACGGTTAGACCGCCATTCCTTTACGCAGTAGCAGATCATACTGCATAAAATAAAATAAAATAATAACAACAATAATAATACAAATAAATAAAATATTGCAGGACTGCGCTTAATGCAAGTGGAACAAGTTGCGCGCCATTAAAATAAATACATAAACCATGAATAAAATAATGATAAATTTATGAAGACTGAATGGAACAGTCCGACGTAACGGGGACTCGCAAGTGCGAACTTGTGAAATCGATTTTCTCAAAGGTAGTAAAAACATCGGGACTCTATTAATAAAGCATAAGTTATGCGGAGCACGATGCCAGAATCTTACGTGTCTTTAAGCAGAAGGCGCCTTGAATATCATGAGTCAATCTTTATTCATTAAACATGCTTATGCCTCGATACGCGTTTGCGCCACTTATGAATGCCTTTGAAACTTTTTCGGCCGAGCCTTTTCGCCCCAGATAAACCTTTTGCCTGAAGGGAACAAGGGTGCCGCAGTCACTTTGCTTGTGCTGGCACGCCAGCATCTTCGCTCTCTTTATGTTTGGTCAATATATAGCTATGTCCCTTCAGACCCCCTCGCAAAAATACGTGAACATAATTTTTACAAGCGATCATTTTATTCGCGATCTTTCGTGAAACTCGCTCGAAAATAAAATTTCTATACTTTTTTTAAGCAGCTCGATAATAATTTAGGGTATCTTTATTAGTGAACTATATATAAATGTTCATTTACAAAGACGTTCGGATAATTAAGCCAACGGAAGTTAATTAACTCCGCAGGAAGAGTACATTGAAAAGACAATTTTAATTATTATTTTTTTTTTTCGAAGATAATATAAAAAAACAGATCCCATGTTAAAATGTTTAATATCGACATTGAAATCTAATTCGCATGAATATATTCGAAGGTCCCTACTGCATTACATTATTGAAAATGTAACCTTGTCGGTAACAAGTGATAATAAATCGAGTACCAACATGAAGACAATTGTTGCCCATCAACGCTTAATTTATGACTGAATGTAGTATTAATTACATTGCTCTTAGAAGTGATAACTTAAGTACTCCAATTTCATAACGATGAAATGCCGAATAAAACGAATGAATAAAAATAATTTTTGTTTATATGTAATAAATGTACTTTTAAGTAATTATCTAAATTAAACAAACGTTTTATTTTGGTTTCTAAAAAATTATACAAAATTCTTGACAACGTAATCAAAAGATAAGAAATCCCAAAGATTATATCAAAAACGTATAGCGTAATCTCTGAATAATAACATAAAAAGATCAACGACCTAGATATCATGGATTTATGGAATTAGTGAAAATATCGATTATGTTTAGTACATCTTTCCATGCAAAAAAAAAAGAAACGAGAATGGGTTGGGTCTCGGGAAAAAGGGGCGTTAACCTGGAGTGATAAGGCTAAAAGAAAACTACGAGGAGAATGGATGGGGGGTGCAATGATACAAAAAAAAAAAATAAGGAAAAAATCGATTGGCGTCATTATGGTGACGAAAGCTGTCAGACTCAGTCGATTTCAAGCACATAGATGGACGATTGTGATAAAGGATTTTTTATAAATTTACAGCGTCACTACTTTTTACTGATTGCTATTTTACATTATAGCGATCATTTGTTTCTTATCACCTGCAGTATTTTACCCTTGAATCTGAAATAAAAAAGCGATTACTCTTCTTTACTAGAGCGTTAAAGATCAATATAAGAAATTTTACTTTCTTCTTTAAATAACTATATTTTAAGACTTTATTGCATTGAAAATTTTTACACATCGATAAAATAAAATCTTTGACTTAAATAGACAATTACTATGCGTTATTATGAATTCAGGTTATAGAATACGGCAATATAGTACGTATTGAAATATTAGCTTCTTTAATGTTCTTCCATAAATCATAAATCGCTTAAACGTGTTCGCTAAACCCAATACAACCGTAAGCCACTAATACAAAAGAGAGTGGATTTTTAGGAATAACATGATACCGCGACTATAAAATAAACATGTCCAAATAAAATCGGGCTAAAATAAGCTGCCTGATGCTTTTTAAAATGTATTCACAATAAACAAGTCTATATTTACGTCGCAACAATCACTTTATTTTAGTCAAAAAATTTTAGTCAAAAAATTTCGTCATCACTTCACGAAGCCTTTTGTACGTCCACTGTACAGTTGACAATTTATTATCCCCTTTATTCCATGAATTTTCGTCGCGTTCTGTAATGGCGCCATAAACGTGAATTACAATCCAAACAAACGTTAACGATCCCCGAGCAAGCGATCTTTCAGCGGCACTGCACAATAGCCAAAATAAGAAATTCCATTTAAAAAAAAAAAGAAAAAGAAGTTCATTCCCCTTATCATTCAGCGGCGGGGTCTCCGCAACAAGGCAGTACCTGCCGATCGTTAAAACTTGGACGTCGCACCTCGAAGGAGCATAAAATAAAACTCTCAAAGAAGTTTCGTCCGGCGCGCATATAGGGGGCCGCTAAAATCACGAGTGATAATAGTCGTGTTCGATTATACACGAGTCAAGCCGAAGGGAAGCAAAATCGGAGTAGCCGAAGGCAAAGTCCGGAGCGAA
>JAWWEP010000009.1:2442216-2453236 GCA_035582995.1 Sycophila quercilanae | reverse complement strand
CTTGACCAATCTACAGTAAATATTACCAACGACTCATGTAAATTCTACATGACAGATAGGTTGTAGCTACATGAGAAGTGCTCTGTTAAAAAAGCGTTAAAAGAGACTTTTTTTCTCCGTGCATTATTGTTTTTTTTCAATTATGTATCATTTACAGCACTTCACTTATCATGCATTTAAATTATTTTACACGGCACTTCCGAGCCCCATTATCCTCGATCCGGCTCTGCTTTTTTTATGTATAGTTTCAGCTTTGTACGTTGCGAATATATTGTTTACTCACAGAAATTACTCGATGGAGTTCGCCTAAATACAATTTAGCCAAGACAATTGTTTAACTATGAAAATCTGCCAAATTTTTGCCGTAGAATCATTTATTTATTTTCAATCGCAAATTCCGCGTATACCTACTAGCAAAAAGATGAAGAAAAAGCTTCCTCTGGAAATGTTATTAAAAAGTAATTTAGTTGATTTTCCACAGGAAGCCAAAGATGCCCAATCCACTTGAGATGTTAATCACGTCCCACTCGTATTTTTAATTATGCCATTTACAATAAGCGGCGAGTCGGAATCGGGGTGGAAAAGGGAGGGAGGGGGGTTCTTCGTGGACGTGACAACGAAATTCCGAGCGATTTTGTATAAAAGCCCGGCGATACGAATTCGACTGTTCAATTATGCGCGCCTGTCTCATTAAACGAGCGCGCAGTCGCGACTGCGGATGCAATTAATTACCGAGATGGTAGCGCTTCTCAGAAACGAAACATCTTGGCGAGTCACGTGTACCGCGATTTTGACGAGCCCCTCGAGTAAACTGGGCGAGGGAAACTTGCCGCGACGGCATCGGGACAAAGTGCATGAGCGCGGAAAAGCTGTAGTCATTGGATTTACAATTACACGCGAAGTAGACGGGGAGTGGGTTGGATGCATAATATCGGACTTTCGCGCCGCCAAGGTTTAACAAAGCTCAACCCATGCAAATGCAAAACTCGAATTTGCAAGGAGATGAATCTGGTCGCGACCCGTGCTTTACGAAGCTGCAAGTCCTTAAGGAAATAAAATACTGTACAAGTCTAAAAATGAGAGTAATTATTTTTCGAGACAAAGTTTTTTTTTTAAAGTCTTTATACAGATTCGAGATATTATTTTATTCGCAAAAATTAGGAGTATAAATTTCCGCTTACAGTTTTTGAAATTTTTTTTTTATACAAATCAACTAAAAGATACTTTTCAAGTGTTAATATTATATTTGTGTTATTACATGAAATATGTTTAGATGAATGTTAGAATACAATATTTAAATAATGAGTGGGTGTTAACTTTTGTCAAAATTTTGTGTTGAACGAATGTTTTTGTTCCGTTCCTTAGACAAAATCACGAACACTTAAAACACTGGTATTCAATGCACAAATTGATTTACACAAAAGTAGAAAGCACGTTAACTCGAGAATCGTTGGTCCGAAACTATAGTTTTTAAAAAAATGACCAAGTTTATTTCAAGTCATAAAAATAAAATTTCTTATAGTACTGTACTTATGCAGTCAACTTGGACCATCTTTTCTACGGGTTACATAATGCATTATATACAATTTCTAGTGACACTAATGCATCGGTTGAACAAGTTTGAAATGTGTTCTTACGACTTATACCGTACTTACGAAATCCCCAAACTCTTGCATTAAAATCGAATCGACAGCAGCAAAATACTGAGAAAATCCAGTTAAATCGGACAACTTAAATTCTTTTTACGTTTGTGCAATGATTTGCTTTTTTAGCAGTGCTTTTTAGCGAATGCTGCTTAGCTTATCGAAATTTTATGTTAAAATTAATTGCGCCCAAATTTTTGCTCGATCTTTTGAATTCCTTATCCTGCGCGCGATTAATCATAGTATTATTTTTAAACGCGTACAGTTAGAAAGAAGTTGCTATCAAGCTAATGTATTTTATCATGTAAAATGTGCTGTAATAAGTGTAATGGAGAAAGAATTTTTACTGAATTAGTAGTTGTAAATTGAATTCAAACTTATTAAAATATTAACAGTGATAAGTTTTTAACTTACTGTTACTACCAAACAATCATTAATTTACTTCCGAAAAAAAGTATAATTATAATTAAATAAGGGTAAATGAAGTGATATTAAAATAAAATCAGCATTATATACGTAAAACCATGTTTCATTGTGTAATACAAAAAAATTAAATTTGTGGAATTTATGGAATAAGAAATGTGCCTAAAAAATAATGTATTATAATCGCGTATTTTCTAGATAAGAAACAAATAAAATTATGAATGTATCAATGAAACAGAAGTAATGAATCATTGTATATAAGAGTTAGTGTGACCTTCAGCTTAGTACAGTTCTGTAAGTAAGCATACTAGCTAATGCGTCACTGTTACCATTTAATATTGATGAAATGTTCATGATTTATGAAAATTTTATATTAATTAAGAATTTCTATAGTATTAACTGCTACGTTAATAATTTTATTTTATAAATTTTCGACGCTTAGGACGAATAAGACGATAATTCAAGCAGCAGCTTAAAGAAGGTCTCAACTCAATCAGTTGATATAGTTTTTTGAAGCTGTTAGCAGAGTTATCACCGTTTCTAAGACTGTGTCTGAATTACGAAGCCGCTGCTGGTTATCACATTCTTTGTCCCAAATGTCCTTTTATTAAGGCGTTGAATAATATTATTATATATAAAAAAAAATTTCTTATCAAAAGAGGGACAGACTTGCACTACTGAAATAAATTACTTTAAACCACATAAAAATGAGTACATCTTATATTACTTTTTTTTTTATTAAATTTATGTCAATTATCTACTACTTTATTCTTCTATTTTTTATTTATATCGTGCAAGTCTGTCTCATTTGTACTAGAAATGAAAAGGACTTTTTCGATTATTTGTTTTTCATATTGAAATTTTGATGAACATAGTTAAATTGAAATATTACGAAGGATAAATTGTATGATTGTGCTCCATTGTAAAAAGGGCCAATACTAATGTTTAAACCCCTTCCCTTCACTGAGAAAAGCATGGCACGTTTAAACCTGACTAACAACGGTGATAACAGTACTAATGGCAATGAAGCACTGTAATAGAATAAAAATGTTGTAAATAGACAATATCCATTGGCATATAACAATATTAAAGCTTCATCGTTGCACTTGACTGATTCGACATAGTGAAATAGCCCGTTCACATGGTGGAGTTCAGGTGACAAGCCTTGCTCCATTGTGAATTTTATATCGATTGGTATAACGATAACAATAAAGATGCATACGAATTATGCGTACTAGTTGGTTCGTCTTGAGTGAGGCATTTGCGAATTGGTCTACGACTTCGTTGTAAAACATCCTTTATATTACCAATAGAATAAGGGAACGTGTTAGTGAACGTATTGCACGGGAATCCGTAGTGGTTTAAGTGTTATTGCAACATGATACGTAATTGCTTTCTTTTAACATTTGCCTGCAGATGAAGACGAGGAGCCTCGATGTGTTCAGCTGACAAATCAGCACAAAGGGGCGATAAGGGCGATTCGCAAGGTGAGTACCACATCAATTCAGTAACCCACTTCTATTTTTCAACCACTTTTTTTTATTACTTTTTTGCAATTCTCTCATTATGATATAATTGATTATTAGTATGTATATTATACATCAATTATAATCATAGTTTTAGAATACTAATAAATTATATATATTTTTATCACCTATTTTTAAGATGAAAGCTCCTTTTTACACAAAATTTCATCGACTGTGATATAAAAACGATGCTTCATGATAAAAAAAATAGAATGTATATAAAAAAACGTTTGTTTAAATTCTCCAGTCTTTTGGACGATTAGCAGCAAGAAAAGCCGGAATTTAAATTTAAACATAAACATTAATATTGAGCGTAAAAAAAACAAGGTGATTTTTGCTGTGGTAATAAAGTCGAATTGGCCAGACGTCTAGAGAATTTGCAAATGTTGATAAAATAAAACCGCGATAGACAAAAGTCTGATTCAGACACATAACACGTTCAATGACACAACATTAGACAACAACATTTTTAACTGCTATTCATTGTTTGTCAAATAATAAAATTTAAACGAAAGAAATAATGATCACAACACACAAAGTTTTCTAAAAATGTCAATTTCAAATAATATCTTATACCCACATTTTCAAGGATCAAATTTTCATTATTATTTGATGGATCGTGTTTAGAAAGATGATTTCGATGAAAAATCACAGATCGCGGTAGATTTTAAAGATTGCCAGATTGCATTTTGCAGAAAAGTTTACGGCAAAATAAAAATACGTACGCGCGGTAACGTGCGACGACATGGAAATCATAAAAAATATTGGGAATTACTCGACTATATTACTCTACTATTACTCTTAATTGTAAAGGAAGTGAATTTTTATTCTCGATTCTTTTTAAAAATCTGATTAAATTAAAAAGAAAACATGTGATTATTTATCGTAATCCTCAAAGGTCTATATATTTATATAGCCTCATGTACACATCTAGTTTTGGGTCACAATGACACATGTACAGCCCGGTATAACCGTGTGAAATTGTCCGTACTTATGCCAGATGAAGTACTTCGTGGCGAGGCGCAAATTCAAAGAGGCACTGAAGCCGTATGACGTTAAGGACGTGATCGAGCAATACAGCGCCGGCCATGTCGACCTACTCGGTCGCGTGAAAAATATCCAAACTAGGTACCCCTCGTGCTCACTCGCTCTCGTACATTGGCTCTCTCTCTCTCTCTTTCTCTCTTTCTTTGTGTTATCTAACCTTCGCCCAAACTCTTCCATCCCTTTTTCCTTGTCCTCTATAGTCTCCTCGCCACTTGGTTATATTATTCTTCCTAATTCCCGGCGAACTCGACGAAGAGAGACCCTGAGAATTATTGCGCCAGCACGTCCCCAACGAGAATCGACACTACCACTATACTTCCGTACACTGTTCACCTAACCCTTGTATAGTTTTACGCGACTTTTCTTGCATGACCTTATTTTCGCGAGTTCAATTGTCAATTTACGTTTCCCTATAGCGTTATATACCTACGTTTTTGTACGTCATGCAATATTCAATCATGTAAATAAAAGTTCCAAAGACTGTTCATTATAAAGGTGTTTCAATTTTTTTCAACTGAATATCCGCAGTTATTTCAAGACAGACTCTATATGTAGTTTAAATTTAAAACAGACTAAACAATTTAACGGAAATTTATTATTCATAAATTGTTATTCACTACTTAACTTACGTTGAGAATAAAATGTGATTGAACCGGGTAAATAAAGCAAATCAAAATTTGACCGTGAAACGTAGTAATACGAATTGAAAATGAAAATATAACAATTGATCATAGAAATTTTAGATTTATTTCTTTATTTTAAAAGACAAATAATTTATTCTATAGTATTGAAAGAGTTCAACAAGGTGACAGTCGAAAAAGAGTATTTAGCAAACCTTTAGTGGCTAGAATCCATATTATTTATAACGGCTAGACATAGAATTAATAAGTAATACCCCAATAGATATTGCATATTAGAATTTCTAGTCATACGTACTACTTACTGCTAGTTTATTCATAACACTTGAACAATATATAAGATCTCTGATGCAATCTCAAGTGAATGTGGAAACGAAGTCGCGAAATACTGAAAGATTACCTTGCGCATTATTACTGGCGGTAAAAATGAGTTCCGCGCGCGCCTATTCGTTGAGATATTCGTGTAATATTCTCAGGCATCTCTCATTCGGCTTACTGTTCGTCCGTGTGATACCGTCTTTACGCGACTGTCAAATTTCAAGCATGTATACCTTTTGTCTTCTCAAAGCGCTCGTAAATAGCCATCACGCATCTTCTTGGATGCTCGGAAAACTTTCCTTTATTTTTTTATTTCTTTTTTCATTTCGAGTTCAAGTGAAATTGGCTGGACGTGGACAATATTCAACGTCACTCAAGTGCTTTGTAGGGAGACAAAATGTATATGTCCATTGTTTTTAAGTGATTGGAATGGTACCTGTTTGACCTTTTTTTTTCTTTTTTAACGACTTCTTCGACGTGTGAAAAATAAAATGTGGGTCTTCATTTCGTAAAGCACTTATTCTTGTCAAGTCCGCACATTCTCTCTTTTACACTTGAATTCTCCGACTTATTACATACACCTATCCGTCGGTCCTTCATCTTTCACGGTCTTCCCTCTTCGCCTAGCATCCGTTCTCCTTCTTTCGATGGCTTTCCTTCGCAACCCATTAATTTCTCGCTTCCTCCCGCTCCCTCTTTTCCCTCCCCGGAGGGTCCCTCGTGTATACATCTCAGTTCTTCTTCCACCAACTTTCTCTGGAAGAGGTTGCCGATCGATTGGAGATATCGAAAAAAAAACGTCTAGCTTGAAGTATCAAAATTTTACTGGACAAAAATAATTTTGGTCGTGCCATTGAAGGTGCAGAGAAATATTTGAAAGAATTTATAAATTGAATTGACCAGAAATAAATATAAATGAAACAAATCTTATTAATAGTTTAACCTTTATGATGTAATTTCATTGTGTTATTTATTGTACGTGGAATTTATATAAAAATTGCATAAAAGAAAGAAACTTTTAGGAAGTCACTGGACGTTCATTAGTATCTTTGTACCTGTCAGCAGAGTTTGACCAAAAACATTTTCGCTGTCAGAAGCTATAACAATTATACTCAATTATTATTCAATTATTCTCCAATAAATCTTATTGTAAGCTTCATTTCGAGACTCGAAACTGCTGACATCAAATAAGAAAAGGACGCATCTCAATTTATTACAGCCCTTTGTCTTTCGCGAGCCTTTCAGAGGTATTCGAATTTCACCTTCACAATTAATGTTCCGCATATTGCGCAGGACGTTCTATGGGTATTCCTGTCATCTTTAATGCCCGATTCAATTGATTTTCCGTCACTTCCACGTAATGACGCTCATGTACTGGATCAGTGCATCTCTTCCACAAATGAGCAGTTAAGCGTACTCGCATACGCACTGCTCATCCCCTGCTAGTGTTCTAGCAACGTTAGATTATGACGTTTATGCGTCCCCCGCTTAAATGGGCCAAAATTACCATATGAAAGAAATAATTTGTTAATATTGCTTGCAGATTTGACAATCAACAATATTAAAATTAAAAAAACTTGTGTCTGAATCTTACCAATAAAAAGATAGTTATATTATAATTAATAGATAATAGTACTAGTAATATAATGAATTTAATTTCGTAAATTGTAATAGAAAAAAAAATTGTTTTAAGATAAAAAGCAAGCGCGTAGCTACTGTAATACTAGTATACGACTCTGGGTCTTACATTTAGAAAATTGTGTTCCATAACAAGTCTACTCCAACAATGTACCAGTTTCGTGCAATGTGCAAGCTTCTTTGCTCGACCTGTGTTTTTTATTATTCGAATTGGACTTCATGTTCATTCTTTATTTGTATATATTATTAAATTAAAACAATTTTTGTTCCACTGTTTTAAGAATATAGACAGTTTAATGTCCAAAGACTAGCCTTGTAGTTATAAAACTGGTCAAAATTAATTTGTAAATGAAATTTCTAATTATCTGCAAAGAACTGAACGATACCTCCGCAAACCTCACGCCATTCATATTCTAAATGTTTCCTTCCAAATCATAATAATCCTTTTTCTGTTTTATAAATTTCATATCTAACTAATTGCTACCGATTCGTGACTAATATCGTCTTAAAGCTCCTAATCTCTTATCGATGATTGCCTTTTATCTTATTGTGTAATAGTGTATCGTGTGTTTGTATCTATGTGAAATCGCTTGTTTTGGCAATGTCGTGGTAATGGTTTGATGCGTATGTCATAATAAACTTGGAAGCTCGACGAGTGCCAGCCAATGACTTCTGCGAATTCGCGCCCACCTCCCGCGCGTATCGCGATTCTCGGTCTCCTTCGTGTCGTCACGCTCCTACAGGTGGTATGTGATTGCGAACAGAAACGTTTACTCTCACGAACTCTGGAGCTAATGGTAACTTCTTCGACGTCGAAATTTCAATACATAACAATTCGCTTTAACTTAATGTGAAATGCCGTTCACTTTAATTGAACAATTACTTTGGAGCTTTCAATGACTGGCTATTTAAAAATGCGCCTGAGAATAATAAAATAAAGTACAAAGTGAAAGTGCAAAATGTTGTAAATGAAAATTGTGATGAATCTTGGACAACATTTCTACATTAGGTAGGGCTGCCCGATTCGTCTACCCATTCTACTGCGGTAGCAGGGCGCTAAAGCTATACCTTCGTTCGAGTTAATCACTCCCGCTGAATTTAGAGAAAAAACTTTTTAAGGCTTTGGAAAAAAGAACTTTAGGCATACGTTTTACATTGAGTTGCCATGAGATCCAGAGTAAATATTTTAGTTTCCGCGTTTTCGTAGCTCCATTCTGAGTCTATACGCCAAAGTCGAGGAAGTTCCGAAACGTTTTTGATTCATGCAACTGTACCGTAATACTTAATTTACCCATTGGCTTAAAAGAACGAGATTTGAAAGATCAGCACGTCGCTGAAAGAGAAAAAAAATTGCAAGCCGAGGTTAAAAAAACGGGAGTTAAAAGAGCTTTACTGTACCTGCCGTACATCGCTCTATAAAACAAATGGTTCTGGCTTTAAAAATCGACCGAAAACTTGAAATAAAAAAAAAGTACGTAGACGTACAAATAAACTCTCGGGTGTATCGTGAAACTAAATAGATACACATATTGGCTACTTTTTTATGTTTTTCAAAAATACTGATTCTTTTGTTGACTATTAAATAAAATAATATACTGAATAACAATTGAATGCTAACAATCTTACAAACAAACGTCAATGACTTTTTCGATTTTTCCATTTTATACGATTATTACTTTATTGGCAAAGAATTTGCACTGCAGATAAACGCAATTGAAACTTTTTTGAAAATTCCTGGAGAAAATTAAATTAAATTTAATAAAAACAGATTTACAAATAATTTCGAAATATTTGTAAGTGAAATTGTTAGCTTAAAAACATCGGTCGTACGACATAATAAAAACAAAAAAAAATTAAAATTAAAAAAGGGGAAATGAAAAAAAAAACAATTAAATGAAACAAAAAAATACAAACAAACAAACATAAGCAAACAAATAAGCGTCAGCGTAAACTGTGTGATGATGTGTCTGGAATCCGCGGGGGCGTGATCGCAGCTGAAATACTTCGTGGCCCGCAAGAAGTTCAGGGAAGCCCTGAAACCTTACGACGTCAAGGACGTGATTGAACAATACAGCTCCGGCCACGCCGATCTACTGAATCGCGTACGAAATCTGCACTTCAGGTACAAATGCCTTGCAGGTGCAGTCGTGCCATATATTTCCATCATTTTATATAAACACGAGTCTCGACATCGAGCATCGAGTCGTTCGTTTTTTATATCAATTTGTGATATGGCTTCTTTTTTTGGACAGTCAAAATAGTAAATGAAAATCAAGTTTAACAATTTTTTACATCCCAATTGAAGAAAACTTATGAATAAAATAAGAAATTATAAGAAAAAAAATCATTTACCAAGTAGCTATTTTCACTGTCTAGTTTGATATATTACACCGTCATATATTGCGCTTCTAATGCTGTATAAAATAGTTTAAATTTTCTCTCACCCTTTAATTTCACGCCAAAGCTGCTTTTATACGTATCCCCGAATAATTTCGTTATATAGATATATACGTTGCTGCCGCTGCCTCGAGACAGGCTCACGTGTGCGTGAATCGTCAGAACCCACTCACTGGAAGCGATTCGCTTTACTGAAATTTCGTTTCGTTCAAACTACCCGCTATATATTTTTTCGCTTTACACATAATAATGTCAATATGAATTTTTTCGTTGAATAATTAGGGAGATAGAAAAGTGTGTACGGCAAACCGAACTTGAGACTGACGATCCGTAAATATTTTTGTATTTCCAATGTAAAAAATCCTTCTTTATAGACCATTTTCAGTCTTCCTTTTAAAATAAATAACGGTTTGTGGTATCCGTAGAATTAGCTGCACGTTTAAGTGTTTATTCTTTTAGAATTGAACGATACAATTGGCTTTTGCCGTTTTTTTTTTTTTTTAAATAAATTTTAGCTCACTTCGTTTTATCATTCGCCTCGCTGTTACCAATATTGTTGGCATGCCGTCCGTTCTGCTTGATTCTTAGTAGCGTTACTGGTTTGCTAATTGCGCCGTTTGAGCGTCGATAATCAATCACGAGCACAATAGATTAATGTACAATTTCTCGTTTGAACAGGTTAGATCAAATTTTGGGTAAGCAAGGTTCGAAGGCGAGAGACGTGTACGCTTCGAAGATTAGTTTAGCATCGAGAATCGTGAAGGTCGAAAGGCAGGTAAGTGTTGAAGATGCATTTTATGTATAAATTTCATTGCCTTAAATTTAATTTTACTAAAATGCATTGACATATTCCACCGTAATATAAATGGTAAATTTAAAACAAAAATTAAACTTAATATACACATTGCAATAGCATGTTATATATAATTTCTAAAGCAATATTCTAATTTTTTCTCAGTTGTTTCTTAAACACTTTTTCTCATTATACTTAATATTGAAAATTTTGTAAAAATGTGTGTCGAACACATTCATTCACAAACTAAAGAAGTAAAGTAGTAGAATAGCTATTTTTAGTGAACTAAAGTTAAGACCCATACGGTCTTAACTTTAGTTTAGTTCTTAATAGCTATTTTTAGTGAACTAAAGTTAAGACCCATATGGTCATATTTGACGAACAGAAATTTTTTTTTCGCCCTTATTACTATGAAGCTAATAACGGGGACTTTAATAAAATTCTCAAAAAACACACACACTAACGTCTTGATTTAAAAGCTTACTTTAATTCATAAGCTTTCCAGGAGAAATTAACAACCCTCAAGTAGAGTTTAAAAACCACTTTGCTTAATATTGTTTAAGTTAGCTGCAGACACGAAAACCCTATTGAAAAAAA
>JAWWEP010000009.1:2412383-2423973 GCA_035582995.1 Sycophila quercilanae | reverse complement strand
TTCATATTTTCATATAAGAAATCAGCCCTCAAAGTTTCAACAAATTCCGTAATCCGGAGGTCAGGTACTCTCCTAGTGAGAGAAAAATTTGGTAATTTTAAGTAAATATTTACTTCAACAGTACTTATTAAATATTTCTTTGAATCAGTTAATCATTTTTTGAAACTGCTAAATTTATTTAGAAACAAATAAATTCATTTAGTTTTAAAGAAATATTTAGTTGATACAAAGAAATATTTAGTTGATTCAGAGAAATATTTAGCAAGTACTATTGAAGTAAATATTTACTTAAAATTACCAAATTTTGTTTTGAACTGAAGTAAATTAGTATAATAACTGATAATAACTGCAATCGAAAAATTGCACGGTCAAAGAAGCAAATATTCATCCTTCATCTTTTGTGTGCAGTTGCAGAAGACACGATATTCTCTCCCACGTACCTGCAGCGAGTGGCGAGCGAGCGAAGCGGCAAACGTCTGCAGATCCACACCTCGGCCAGCATCGACGTCTCGTGTCCAGCCTCGCCCCAGCACTCGCCCACGCATCAGCCCTGCAGCACCACGGTCCTCCTCATCGTCATGCACGCCGGCAGTGTTTTAGGTCCGCCGAATAACCGGCCTGGCCAATTACCCGCGCCTCTTGCCCCTATCCCGCATTTGCATATCAACCAAACCCCCCCCCCCCTCCCCATTCCCTTATCCTTCTTATCCCCGTATCCGAATTTTATCCCCGCTTCAAGGCTAACGCGCCTTTCCAACGGCAACTCAAGATTAATTTGCATTTTCGACTTCGCGGTTTCCTTTAATTTATAATTAAACTTATCTGCAGAGAGTTCATTTGCTCGTATTACTTCTTTTAATTTTTTAATTTTTTTCCTTCGCAGATGCTAATGTAGATTTAACGGCTAAGAAGTCGGATATTACGACGTTCAAAGGGGCATTCGAGTCTGTCATAAGGCAGCACTATCCTACGATGGTTGGACACATTTCAATTAAGTTTGTTTCTTGTCCGTCGATTTGCACCGAAGGTCTTGGAATATTATCTAGGTTAGTAAGTCTATTTTTTTAATTGTTAAAAAAAATAATAATAAACTTCATAAAGTTCTCATGCAAAGATTTTTATAGCGCTTACAAATTACTTTAAACTTTGTTTTTGTACTTTAATTGACGTTATAATAAACTTTACTTTTTTATAAAAAGAAACTTTACTGTTTAAATCTTTATCATTAAACAAAAGAAATAATACTTTTAAATAGTAAAATAGTGTCTACCATTGCCACTTGCAGCAATTACAGCCAGCCAATTTTAATTTGTCAAAATTTTCTTTTCGCATTCACTATAATTGTAAAATATTAAAAATAATCCTTTTGTTTATGTATTTATTCTGAAAAAGAACAATTTTTTCGTAAACAATGTATAGTATATACAAGCATGCAACGAACTATATACCTATAAAGAGTGCAATTTGTAAAAAATAAAGAAACGCAGACGTTGGTTTGAACAAAACGTTCCTTCTTGTATGTTGAAATTAAAAATTATACATACTATACTCAAATAACATGAATATTGATTCTATATTAATTCCATTTTTTTATTTTTACAATTCAATCGCAAGATCAAATGTTTCGCGTAAAATTTCATTTGTATATAACAAATTAATAAAAACAAAAAATTTATTTTCCGAACGAAAAATTAAAACTGCCCCTTCAGTTTAAGTCCGTACAGCTTCGACGTGTCGCCGTCGTGCATGGACACACCTCAGATAACGCACGACACAATACCGATCGGAGCGATACCGATGCTGGCGACTTCGACGCCGGACTACCAGGACGCGGTGACGAGGGTCGTGAACGGCGCAAACCAGGTCTATCAAGAATTCGTGCGAAGCGACGAGGGCCGCGGCTTCAACGGCCAGGTCTGCTTCATCGGCGATTCCGTCGGCTCGATCCTGGCGTACGACGCGCTCTGTCGGTCCTCGCAGTACCAGTCCAGGCACGATAGCGAGAACAGCATCCTCGAGAACGATAGCCACGAGAACAACGGACCGTGCGAAGACGGCCGTCACTTGTCCGCGCCGTCGCCCAGGCGGAGGTCGTCTTCTACCAGGTACACGGAGAGAAATGTTGTAGTGACAATTACTATGTTCCGTAGGAACAGTGCACTGAAAAAAATAATAGGAGAAGGTTTGCAATAAATTTTGTAAGACGGGCCTTGGCAAGTCAAGAAAATTGCTATACATTTTGGAAAAATTACAATTTTTATAGTAAAATTTGCTGTAACTATGGCACATTTAGTATAAGAATTGTAATTTTTCCAAAATATATAGCAATATTTCCAAAATTTATAGTAATTTTCTTACAAAATTTATTGTAAACGTTCCCCTGTTATTTTTTTCAGTGTGGGGCATACTCGACCTATGACGATTTTTACTACAAAACATAGTAAAAATTACTAAGCACTTAGTAAAAATTGTTGTGTATATAGTAGAAATTGCTACGTACATAACAATTGTTACTATGTTTTATAGTAAAAATCGTCATATTTTGAGTATATATACCACTGTTCCTACGGAACATAGTAATTATTACTACAACATTTCTCTCCGTGTAACTGACTTTATTAACTATAACTATTTTTTTTTCTTCTTTAACGTCAAATGTCTATTCCACTTATAAGGTGAGGATACCAGAGTTGTGCAGGATCCTCAATTTCGCTAAAACTCTTTGAAACATACAAATCGTACTTAATGATGAATCGTACTGAATGACTTGTTGAAACTACAAATTTACAAGCTTGTATCAAGAATAAATATAAAGATGTTTATAATGTGGCAAGTCTCATGTTGTAGTTTTATGTTGCGCTTTATTTTTATTTTTTATGCATGATTGTACAAACTGTAGTTTTCAACTACAATACACGTAATTAACGTTTTTTGTAAATGCATATTTCCCTTAAATTGTTTAAAAAGTCCCCTGTGTTCATTACTAGGCTCCATTCATAAAAATTTCGAGACTCTCGCTTATTATTTTCGAACAAAAGATATAATTATTAAAGAGTTTTAGCAAAATTCGGGACTCGAAACTCTGGTCCTCTTCTTTGTTACTGCATTAAGTGACATTTCGCCTATTTAAATTCAGAGGGGTAAAAGATTTAAAGGAAGATTACTTTTTCCGGAGTCTTTAGTATGTTTTAGTAAAAAAATAAAAAAAAAAATATATTAAAGGATACTAGTACTGTTTTAGAAGTACTGTAGGTTTATTATTACAATTTTAGTCGTCTCAGTTTCTTGCAAAGCACTGTCAAGAACATTTAACTTTTCTTGTAAAAATTATTGTGCAGTGATTTTAACTAAAACCCAAATATAATTTCATGCGTAATAATATATGCAACTCTAATTTCAGTGATAACGCTCATCAGTGTAAATTGGATTTCGATGTCAGCGAGTTCTTCATGTTTGGCAGTCCACTGTCCCTGGTTCTGGCGTACAGGAAGATCTCATCAACGAGTGAAAAATTGTGTAATATAGCTAGGCCGTGCGTCAATCAAGTGTACAATATGTTTCATCCGAGCGACCCCGTCGCGGCTCGATTAGAGCCGTTGATTTCGGCGCGTTTCTCCCTCCTGCCGCCAGTCAATGTCGCTAGATACCAGAAGTATCCCCTTGGCAATGGTCAGCCTTATCACTTGCGTAAGTTGTCACTTTTCAAAAAATTATTTTCTCATCTTTCATTGTGTGCACCTAACTTTGCTAATTTTTAATTGGCGATTATTTTCTTTACAGTGGAAACGGTGCAGACTAATCCTCAATTGTTTGCCGATGGACTGAACGTACCCAATATGACGATGTCTCACATAAGAAGACTGTCGGATATATCAATTCATAGTACAATGTCGGGTATAGATAGCATACCTCTACAAGCTGTATCTTCTCGTATATATCGCTCTTGGCTTCAGTAGTTAGATTTCAATTGAGAGAGAATGAACGTCGAACGAAATTAATGCTTATTTTTAACTTATTTCAGTTACTCAGAAATGGTGGGGC
The DNA here is from genome assembly GCA_035582995.1 of Sycophila quercilanae. NCBI lineage: Eukaryota > Metazoa > Arthropoda > Insecta > Hymenoptera > Eurytomidae > Sycophila > Sycophila quercilanae. The sequence goes on along the minus strand of JAWWEP010000009.1, from coordinate 2,419,932 downwards.
AGCAAGAGGATAGACTACGCCTTATATTGCCCGGAGGGACTCGCGAATTTTCCTACTAACGCTTTACCTCACTTATTCCACGCAAGCTACTGGGAGTCTTCGGATGTCATTGCATTCATCGTTCGGCAGCTCGGCAGGTTTGACCTGCAGCTGATTGGACACGAGGACAAGGAGCTCACCTGCTTCCGTCCAGGCCAGCCTAGGGAGAAGTGGAATAAGAAACGTACTTCGGTTAAATTAAAAGTAAGAATAAATTAAATTAAAATCAGCGAATAAAGCCGAGATTTTAAATCAAAGATAGAATGACTACTGACTGACATTTCAATTTTTCAGAATGTTGCTGCTAATCATAGAGCTAACGATGTCATTGTTAGAGATGGTGCACCTCAAATACTCGTAGCTAGATTTATGTATGGTCCTATAGGAGTCATAGCTTTAACAGGTATTTTAACGTTCAATTCATTGGTGACATTTCGCTTCTAGAAATAAAATACTATTTAAAAATTTACTTAATTACAGGCGAGAAAATAGATATTCATATAATGAAAGACGTTAGGGCAGGTGAATGGACCTTATTTTCGACTGAAGTAACAGATAAAAACGGTAGAGTTACTTATCAAATTCCAGAAGATAAAACGTTAGGCTACGGTCTGTATCCTGTGAAAATGATAGTGAGGTTAGTCAAATATATTTTCTTTATTAATTACCTACTTAATCCTCATTCAATTTAATTTGGCTACTAACATTCTGCTATTGCGTTTCAGAGGCGATCATACGTCCGTAGATTTCTTCATGGCTGTGATACCACCAAAAACGGAGTGTGTTGTTTTTAGTATCGATGGTTCATTCACCGCAAGTGTTTCCGTGACTGGTAAGGATCCTAAAGTAAGACCTGGTGCTGTGGATATTGTCAGGTAAATAATTCTGATCTTTTACATCTCTTTATTATTTATTACCAATTGGCAATAAATTCCTGAACTATAAGTATCTTAACGAACGTTTTCCTTAGACATTGGCAAGAATTAGGCTACTTAATTATCTACATAACGGGAAGGCCGGACATGCAACAACACAAAGTCGTTTCCTGGCTCTCGCAACACAACTTCCCGCATGGTCTTGTATCTTTCGCTGATGGTTTGTCTACCGACCCCTTGGCGCATAAAGCCGCTTACCTCAAAAATTTAGTGCAGGTGATTAAACGCTTCTATGATTAATCTTCATGCTATGATTAATCACCATCGTCTCTTTCACATTACATCAACATTGTTTATTCATTCGGCACAGCCACAAAATATTTTATACTCACTGTCTTTTTTTTTCAATCAGGAGCATGGTGTAATAATCCATCACGCGTACGGCAGCAACAAGGACATAAGTGTGTATACGTCGATAAACCTCGAACCAAACCAGATCTTCATAGTGGGCAAGGTTCCGCGCAAAAATCACGCCCTGGCCACGGTGCTGCAGGAGGGCTACGCTGCGCACCTGAGCGCTCTGCAGGCGTACGGAGGCTCAAGACCCGCCCAGGGCAATGCGCGGATGGTCATCCCGAGGGGGCAGTTCGGACTGCCCGGTCAGAACGCCTCGCTGCGTCGCAGAAGGTGAGGGCACTCCGCGCAAACGTAACTTCGCGCAATTCCCTGCTCCCCATTTCTCTCCCCCTCTATCTCTCTCTCTCTCGCTTGCGTCCTCTGTACCTTTCTCGCGACGCTTTGTTTTTTTTTGCATTTTTTTTTTTGTCGCGTTGCGATTTCGCCGATTCTCGCGAGGACGTTGCAGAGAGAGACATATGTATACACCCCTGGTAGAAGAGTTGACCATTGAAGACAGATGATCTGTCGGCCAGTAACCAATCATTTACTCTGACTGTCACGACGCCTACTTGACGTTTCATTTAGACGAAAATGAATTAACAGTTTCGATTGATAGACGTACTATACGTTTTGGAGAATGTTTGGTTAATGGTGCATAATATATACCATCTTTTTATAATTTTTTAGAGAGAAATAGTCAGCGACTTAGGCGACGTAGAATTTTATTTTTTGTTATTTTTAGAATAAACTATCATTAGGTCTTTTAGTTATATATTTTCGCTAATGTGATTCGCTGAAGTTTGATTTTTTTTTTCGATGTTGTGTCTCTAATTGTTGTAATACGCGTGCAAAATCATTTATAAACTGATTTGTTTACTTCATTAAGAAAATTTTTAATACGAAGCTCGCAATAGGTGCATCGGTATAAACAAAGCGCACGCTTATCAAAGTTAGAGCCGCTTAAAAAAAAAAAAAAGTCGAATTTGACGAATCACTGGAAAGACGTGGGTATAAATCTTGCTCTGTAAAGCTTATAACGACGAAGTCGATTGATTCCGAGATCTATGGACTGGCGACTCGGCGAAGCGTGTGAAATTGAGGACTCGATGGTTCTTACACTCGTGTGTACCCTTGTTAAAGTAGCGATCGTCTCGCTGGTCCATAAGTCCGCGTCGATGAAAGATTTTAATTAGTGGAGCCGTTGAAGTGTGATATATGCCAGTGTGTGAGTGTGAATATGAGCCTCGGCTCTGTTCCAGTAACGACACAGCGGTCAACTCGCCGGCGCGCAGCAGTGTGTACTTAAAAGGAAAGTCTACCTTAGTCACATCTAACACACGCCTATTATCTACGTACAATTAACTTACTCACACTGGTAACTATTCTCGTCTTTCTCTCCTTCTATACTTTGCTACTTTTTTTTTTTTCCTACAAGTTGAATGTGACAAAACAGCATAGGTAGATAGATTGTCTCACGATCTGAATGACTGATACGTTTCTGTTTTTTAATATCCGTTTGATCGGGTGTAAAATTTTCGTGATACACCGTTGATTGTATTAAACTTTGTTCTTGTATAATATAGGCATTTACATTCGCTGTGCAGTCGAGCCAAACGATTGTCGCGTAAATATTTTTTGAGCGACTTCTTTTCATTATAAAATTATTATACAGTTGTATCGCATTGTTTTCCTTTTGTTGTCGATGTAAGCCGGAATATTGTAATTTGGCTAATGAAGCTCGATACACGATAAACAAACCCGCTTTAAAAGTGCATTTAAATAAACAGGAAGAACGAGGCATGGTATCCGATTAAAATTAGAGTGACTAAAAGATAAACGTATATTTATACAGCTTAAAAGTAATTAATGTGCATGTGTCCAAGAGGAGCATTTGCCAAATGCAATATTTCTAGGATTTTCACGAGTTTCTTGGGATAGTTACCGCAAAATCAAAAGACTGGCATTGTCGTCAATCACCAGTGTGAGACAGTCTCTATCTGTCCCCTGAAAGCTTTTTACTTGATCCATATAGACCACCCGCTGCCTTGACTAGAGTAATCGTGTGTTATGCGTACACATCACCATGTGTTTTTTAATGAATGGGGTCTAGCCAAAGAGAACGTTTGTTTAATAATAATAATAATAATAAAAAAAAAAAGAAAAAGTAAACGAGTTTAGTAGAAACGGAGAGGCACGTTGGTCGCGTCGGCTCACGAGCTTATTGCAATTGCAGGTACCGGCTGTGAGGATATGTCGCGTTCAGCCAGCGAACTAAACTCTAAAAGATAAAAAGAAAAAGCTCTGAATGGCAGAGCAGAGTGAGACGTTAAGTTGGGAGCCTATCTACTGCTGCTGCGCCTAAACCTCTGCGCTCTCTTTCACTCATTTCCTTTTGCGTAGTGAGCCGTATACGAGCGATAAAAGATCGTTAAACGAAAAAAAGAAAAAGAAAAAAGAAAAGAATCGTCTAGGAAAACAAGCAGAAAACGTGCGATTATTTGTCCAGGATTTGTGCTCGATCGCTCCGCAAACGAGTCAATTTTCCTTTAAGTTCCTGGAACTAACTCTGGCCTTGCCGTGGCGACCAAGGTAAAAATTGGGAGCCGTGCCACTCGTAAATGTATCTTTTTTTTTTCTCTCTTTGATCGTTGTTTCTTTGTGTTTAGACGAAACTGTGTTCGAGAGCTGTCTTCCCACCAAAGTTCTGGGATTGCTTTTAGTTTGCGCTGTAGCAAACGTTGTATACCTATATAGAGGCTTTTAAGAGAACATTTTTTTTTAACAATTTTAACTTATTTTCCTTTTTTTTTTTTTTAAAAAGTAAATAACTTTTCTTTTTAATTGAGATAACGGTAGCGATTGATTTTTTAAGCTGATATGAAACGAAAATGTAAACTTAGTGAACGATAAATTTTCTCTTAAAAATCAATATTGACAGTAAATTATGCAACCGCAGCTCTGAATTGATTTGAATTTGGTGGTAGGTCGGGCCACATCACTGCTTGTTATACAAATATGACAGCACGAAGGAAAACATCATAGAGCTTATGATCATTTTATTATTCATATTTATACGTATATACGTTGCACGATAAATATAGATGTGTATGTTTTGTCAATATATATTACGTACCACAGCTCACGGACATATAAAATGGGTAAAAGGAAAATTGAATATTAATCAGTCAGTGTTTCTCATTGATTCTTGTCATGAAATAGTTGTTCAAAGTAATTTAGATAATTAGATTAAAAATTAGTTATCCCATAGATTGAGTTTTAAAGTATAATAAGTACTTTAAGTACACAAGTATACTTGAAATTGACAGTTTATTTAATTGGTAGCCGTACGAGTTCTAATAAATATATTATTAATAAATAAATTTTTTGAAAGCTGACATAGTTTATATTAATAGCTGTGCGATATATCGAAGAAGTATATAGCACTGTATACTTGGAATATCGCAATTTCTTTCATTGCGTCCCATGTACCTTCACTTTTCAAATGTTTCATTTTATCGATCGAATAAGATGCATTTTAATTTGAAAAGTATAATTTTGGAGTTATATGTACAATAAAATATTAAAACAAACTAAATGGTATATACATAAGTGTAGAAAGATCAACGTACAAGATTGAAACTATACAATTTTACTGTATAAAGTAATAATACATATATTTTCTTCATTATTACTTATTTTTTACATATTTATTATATTGTACAATAACTTTTGACATATATCTTTATTCTTATCATATTCCACCCATGCTACAGCTGATGCATCAAAACGCTTCTCGTCATCAAACAGCTTTAATGAGAAACATTTTTCCTTTTTGCATTTTGATTTTAAATTCATTTCGATCTTTATGCTTTTACAGATACGCAGCCTTCAGTTTTTCGCTTTATATACTTCGTCCAGCCATATGAAATGTGATCGTAACTCTGCTCTCAATTGCTTCTAAATTTCACCGCTTAACATCACTTTTTTTCATTTCAGATTTATAGTCAATTATTCACGATGGTCTATAATATTTGTGAATGTTGGAACTGTTAAATAATTTAAAACTTAATAAATTTTGTCATTTGATGCTATTGTCCAACATTCACTTTTAATTATCGAAATCGTACAGAAATTACACTATGTGACGCAATGTCTATAATAAATGTGTGCTTCAAAATGCAATGATCCTATAAGTGTGGGTATAACTTTAGAACTTTCCAGATTATTTGTTTTTACATATTACATTGCTTTTTTTATATTTTTTTTTACTTGCGTTCAAAAGTTTTTATATTTAATATTATTTAATATTAATTTTGATTAGTTTAAAAAACATACTTGTAAATTGCGACAGCTATTAATTAAGTCATTTTATCATTTTAAGTATTTCATTTTTATTTTATTTCTAACTTTTAACAAAACTGTTGCTTTATAAATAAACTATAAAATTTAAAGTAACATCCTATTTTTTTTTATTTATTTAAATAATATTTATTTCATTATCATGGGAAACGAATTACATTCTTCCATGCGACACAAAGCTCTAGATTTTTGCCCACGCATTAATGGATTATAAGATATCATTTTATGTTTTATATATAAATTTCAATGTTTCAAGCGATGAAGGCACTGCTGCTTGTTGTATGCCGCACAAATATTCAGGCAAATTATACTTTGTCGATAAAAAACAAATACGTAATTGACGGTCATTTTGATATTTTTATATGTCAATTCTCAAGTGTGATTTCATTGCTATACGAAAATGCATTAAATATCAGTAACCGTAAAATTCATTTCGGAAGTATTTCACGAGTTCGTTCATTCCAGCTTATCAAGCTTTATTTGAATTTGTGAAATTATAAACAATTAATGCCCTACTATCAACAATTTAATATCAGATACATAATGTCAAGTGTAAAGTTTTAAATATCACGTAAATAATTCAATACAGTTTACTGTTAAATAAAAAAAAAAAAATTTCACAGCTTCAGATATCATAGTTCACGCCAAAAGCTTCGTCTGACTTTCCTCATTCAGAAAAGAATATACCATAGACTGTTTAGGAAACGCACATTGAAACGTAAACCAGAAAACAGCAAGCGCCAATTAGACGTAGAGCCTTGCGAAACCTTCTAGAAATTAAAATAAAAAAAAAAAAAACAAAAAAAATGAACAGAACGAACTCCTCGTGAGGTACTTAATGTTAGCTGCGCTCCTTAAATGTTTCACTCATTTATAAAAACTAAAAAAAAAAAGAAAAGAAATAAAAAAAAAATAATTGCAAATACATGCACATAAATCCTGAAAAGCAGTAAGTACAATTGAATCTTGGGTTTTAGGTCGGCGAAACGCGCGATATCGCAGCCGGCGGAGAGCAAGCCGAGCAGCCCCCTGGAGCGTAGCACGAGCGTCGGCCCGGCCTCGTCGCCCCAGCAGCCACCCTCGCCGGCCGCAGCCGCCTCCCAGGGCAAGTCCGTCGTGCCCGACAAGTTATGACGATTCGCACGCTGTCGCTCGCTTTTCGAGCCACGGCGGTAGAACACGAACGAAAGAAAGGCTTGTCGCAGCCGACGATCGATAGTCTGCCGCGAGCCGGACTCTGGAGCTCCTTATATATACGTACGGCCGCCTCCCCTCATTTTCCCGGTTCGCGCACTCCCGTCACATTGCTGCCCGATCTCGCCGGTACCCGCGAGCCCCGTACGTTTAGGTACCAAGGGAAGGGCGTCTGCAAGTCGGATTGTCGATGCTGTCCTTTTCTATTTTCGAGGAGATATATTTCGGCTTGTGGGTCCTTAATTTATACCATACACTGGGAAAAAAAGTATTTTAAAAGTTATACTGACTGTCTGGGAACGTGACAATAGACTGCAGGAGTCTTATAGATAAAAGTGACCATAATTTACAATAAATTTTGCCAAAAATATTGTAAATTTTAATCTGTGTATTTATAGAATTGATTTATAAAAAATCAACGTAAATACGCGAATATAAGTATTTTTCAATAAACCAAAAACCCAAATACCCATGTAAATACGTTTATGTAAGGCTTTATATACACGTAAATGCGTGTGTGTGTGAGTCCTTAAATCCATGAATTTACGTGGATTTTTGGTGCGAATAGTCACTCCGTTAATTTATTTCATATACTGTCCAGTAAAATTTACTACATTTATGATAAATTTTTAGTAGAGTATGTACACCCTGTGATAGTTGATTCTGGTGAAATTTTTTGAAAA
>JAWWEP010000009.1:2377511-2412283 GCA_035582995.1 Sycophila quercilanae | reverse complement strand
TAATATAAGGTAATAATTTTACGATCTGGTCTTGGGTTCTTAATTAGTATTCTCCCTTGACGTGCTTAACAAAAAATTGTACGTAATTGTTCAATTTTTTCAAGTGATTTGTTTTTAATCAAAATATGTAATAACGCGTATATACGTATAACGAACGTTTCATCGATAAACTCACTGCAGAATCTCTTTTTCTGAAAATTCTAAAGAAGTAAATCAAGGAAATGTTAGAACTTTTGTAATATCTGGTATATACTGTAACGTAGATGCGCTAATTAAAAAAAAAAAAGTAAGTCGTAAGTGTAAAACTCTAAAAAACCACACTGGAAGAATGATGTGTTTAGTAGAGTGAGAATGTATCGGATAATAATTATGTATGTGCAGCAGTTAACGAAGCTCTGATCAAAGTTTATTTTTTATACGTACGTGTTTCGTTGTTTATTATACATATACGGGATGGGTGCCTCGATTACCCTACGCTCTGCAACTCGCGCTGTGCAGATTGCCCTCTCGATTAGCGAAACAAATTATTAACTATCATTTCGAGGGAATGAGCTTTGAAGCGACGTAATTGCGGCACCTGGTGATACAATTAGCATTCCTAAAAGACGACGATTTCCCTGTCACTTTAGGGGAAAAAAATGAAAAAAAAATCAATGCTGATTTTTTTAAAACTGCGAGAGTAAAAAAGAAGAGTAATGCATTGTTGCCATATTTTATAGCTTTCAAGTTTTAAGTACTTGTTAACGAAACTGTTACCTGATAAAGAAAATAGCTAATCTTCCCCGATCCCCTCGTTGTTGCTAAAAAGAAATGCGAAGACATAATGGATATAACTTACAGATACGTATGATAGTACCTCGATAAAATAAAACAAACAAAAAAATAAATAAAAAATAAAAAATAAAATAACAAAAATTGAACAAAGTTCGCGTCGCTGTAGCGCAAAGCGTGATGTATTCGGCTTGAACGACGATGTCGCGCACGAGCTCCTCGCAGTACACTCTCTCTGTTTCTTTTCTTTCTCGGCAACGGACATTTACGTGTATAAAGTTAATGTAAGACTACTCCTGAAGCGAGTATCTCTATATTCCGCGGCGCTAATTCGCTATTGCAGCTCATATACCGAACAAACGATGCGTTCAATCAATTTGCAATTCGCGCGCGTGCCCAAGTCGTGCGTAACGCTTAGACTCGCGATGACGAAGCTATAAACAACGGGGCGAGGGTTACTTACTTTTTTCCATTTCGCTCGTAAAAAAATAAATATGATTGTAAAGAAAGGTTTGATATTGAACAATAATAAAAAAAAGGATATTACCTGTATTTTCTGATACTGTTGGTACAAAAGTAAATCTCGTTATTTAAGACAGGCACTGCAACGTGCAATATACGTGTAAAAAAAAAGTGTATTTACGACGCGCATCGTTGTATAATTTACGAGAAACTAAAAAAAAAAAAAAAAAGAACAAGCTGTTGAGTATATAAGGAATTTAGGAAATTGCGCGCGCTTCACGTCCTACATTTAAGAGTTCAGCAAGTGGGAAAGCTTACACGACCGCGATAAAAAAAGGATGTCCAATTATTACACGAGAGCACGACGATCGCGAAGTTCAAATAGGTGTAAAAAAAAAAAAAAAATTAGATGTTGCACTATAGGTTCTACTCTTTTGATTTGTAGACTTAAAGGAGTATATGATAATCCATCCATTTGTAATGGATTTTTTATTCCATATAGCTATAGTAAACCGCTGTTCGATTTAATTCATATAAGAAGTACAAGAGGGAATCGAGCCGTTCAGCTGGCTCGGCTCGGAGTCGAAATTCAAAGCGTTACGAATATTAAGTACGATTTAAGCGGACGTACGGAGATATAAAAACAAAATAAAGAGCGGCAAACGCGACGCGAGATAATTAGTCGAGAATCTAAACAGAGAAAAATCATGATTATGCATAATGACTGTTTGTATTGTTGTAATATGACACGAGAAGTAGTCCACCACTATGTACCCACGTATATATGTACGAAAAAAAAAAATTACTCTTAGATACATAAGGCGACTGCAAAGGATATTTTAATTATGCGGTTAGAGAATCATTAACGTGAATGCGCGGGGGAAGGATAAAAAGTAATATTTTTATTAGAGACTACTTTAAATGAAAACTTTAAAGATAATTGTTATGTCAAACTTCATTGTTTTATATTTTACTGTTCTTGTTAGCTCATCTTTATGCATTTGACGAAAATCGCTAAATTGAATGTATTGATTTTATTGACGTTCGTTAACATCTCTCCTGTTAAAAATTTATGTGCGAGTGGTGAATGTGTATATTGAATTATCAATCTTTGAAAAATAAAGCTAAATGATTAATATTTGACTTTTAATTAAACATTGGTCCTTCAATTGTTCCTTCGGCGCAAAAGTAATTTTATTTGTAAAAATTTTAATTGATAAATGACTAATTTTTTATAAAATTTTTGCAGTCTCTTCGGGCAAATAGTTTAAAATAATTTAAAATACTAATCTTAGCTTTTGCATCAAGCATTTATTTAAAATTTAAGATTTTTAAAATCAAAAGTACACAAAAGGTAGAAGATTTTTAAAATCAAAAGTACGCAGAAGGTATAAAATTTTTAAAATCAAAAGTACGCAAAAGGTATGCAAAATAAATCGACTGTAGATGTTTCGATATAACTCGATGTTTTTGAAAAGTTCGGTTTGCCGTTTTGGAGCAAAGTAAAGTATACAGATTTGCACAGTAGCGAAAGTAGTGTGAGCATTTGTTTTGATAATCGCGCAAAGTTTCAATTATAAAAAATAACAGTACCATTCTTTTAATTTTGTAATCGCCATGTCTTGGTTCGCACCAAACAATAGCAGTAATATAATTTTACAAAATGGCAATAATTTATCAATGTTTCAAGAAAAGCTAAGACAGGTTAGGATTTTAAAGAAATTTTTCGAAATTTTGAAAGATAATTTTTTTCATACTTAAAAATTTAATATTTTATGGTATATTTTTGTAACACTTGAAATTTGTTTAAAATTTTTTATAGAAATGCCAGGAACAAATGCGAGAAAGACGAGGCCAGTTGTTTAATCAGAGGAGGCTTGGCTTACTGTCTTCTGAGGATGTGCAGGAAACATTAATAGAAATAGTTCGTAAAGAATTTAACAAATTGGCTACTTCACAAAAGTCTGATACTACCATGAGTACAAAACCAGCATTAAACCTTCCAATGAATCTAGATGAAGCATTACAAGAAGAAAGTGAACTTATTGCTGAACAAGGTTTATTTGATTTTTATAAATATGCATGAGGTACCCTGTCTCAGTCGGATATTTGACATTAGTTTTGTTTAAATTTAAATCATTTTAATTTTTTCAGAACAATGGATTTTGCAGGAATATGAAAGACTGATGAAAAGTGAAGAACAGATGTTCGATATGCTTGAAGATGAAGTTTTTTGTCCTACTTGCTATAAGGTATATCTGGAAGAAATTCCAGATTTTATAGTTTGCAATTTCTGTGGTTTAAAGATTAGAACTGACATTAGTCTTAAAAAGTTCAAGCAAGAGTTAGAATTTTATGTGAATAAGCACTCAGAAAAATGTTTGGCAGTTCCTAAATTTTCTCTTGTGTATGATCACGATGACACATCGTTTTGTATATCATGCTTACATTGTTCAGTTCATTTTTTATTAAAAACTACTAATGTGATATAAACTGTTAAGTTTTAAGGAAAAAATTGAAGAAAAAAAGATATATATGAATTTGAAATTGTGAAAATAAGAATGTTAATCCTGGACTTGTTATGTACGTAAGGCCATTGAATGTTTAAAAATGGCTTTTGAATTTAATGATCAAATTGTAGAATAGAAATTTTCAGTTAATTTTCTTAAATTTTAAATTAAATTAAAGTTTTGTTAATGAAGTTTGATGACATGTACATACCTATTAACAAATGATTTGTAGATAAATGTGGGATTTAAATTTAATTTATTTAAAAAGTCTTGGTATGGGCGGATTAACTTTATAATTTTTTAAACATATAAATGCCATAAAGTTTGCAGTAGATATTATAAAATAATAATGATGAAATATATTTTCCATTTAATGTGTCTGCAGGCAGAACTACAGTAGCAATATTCAAATAACAAATTTTGATGGTTATTAATTATAGTTAAATATGGTATCAATATTAATTAATGATATTAAAAAAAAATGAACTTGTTATTACTGATTTCTATTGAAATTATTGAATAACGAATACTTAAATTTGTAAATTATGTAAATTTGTAAAATGAATTGTAAATTATTTTGATATGAAGTAATTTAAGCTTTACAATTATTTGTATAATTAATATTTATCATTTATATTAAAAAATATTTTAAAACGTTTTCGTTTTTTTAAATGTTTCCTTTATAGACCAATAAGAGTAAAAAATGTTTTTAAATTGGTAAGTATATATTTCAATAACAATTTAAAATAAAATCGTTTGTAATTTAATAGTTGATAATATTGTTTTGAATTTTAGTTTTTTAAATTATATTACTAGAAGATTGCAACCATTATTTATTTTTAAAAAGAAAAACTTTTATTTTAAATTTTAAATAATTAGATAATAGATTACATTAGATATTATTTAATTATTTTAGATTTCTTTAAGCTATAGTAATATTCAAAAAATTTAATTAAACAATTAAATTATTTAAAAATGGCGCCAAAATTATATCGATTATTACATTTGTAGGTTATGTTAGGTCTCTTTCTTTGACTACTCTTTCAGAAGCAATTCATAGTTGATAAAATTTCGGCGCGGTTTCTTTTTTCAGTAGATTATAATTGTATATACAATAGTAAATTCAAAATAAAGTTATTTAATTTTACTCAAAAGTTATTCAGAATGATGGCTGGGCAACTAGTTAGTCCTAATAAGTCAATGAAAATGAAAAATCTCAATGCTATTAGAAGAATTAAACACGGCTCTCCCAAAATCAGGGAAGTACTTCGACAGGTTAGAATAAATTATATGATTTTATTTTTATTATTATTTAATTAAATAAAAAAACAGCAAGAACAATGATTTGCAATATTACAATTTTTTAGAGATGCCGACAACGGATGCATGATAAACGTTCTGAATTACTTGAGAAAAGACGACATGGACTAACCAATTTTTCGGAAGAAGTAAAAGAGGCTTTGACAGATATTGTACACCAAGAATTTGATAACATAGCTTCTATGGAATGGTCAAAATGTCCTGAAAACACTCAAAGAATAGTTGAACTTGACTTCCCACTAGAACAAGATGAAGCTCTTGCAATTGAAGACAAAAGTATAGAAATTGAGGAATTGTCGGAAGGTAGGTAGAAAATAATATTATGAAATCCTTTACATGAATGTCATAATCTAATAATCATATTTGTTTATTAACAGAACAATGGATACTTGAAGAGTACGAAAAGATGCTGTGGGAACAAAAGCAAATTACATCTATGTTTGCTGAAGATGTGATTTGTCCAATTTGTCTTAAATTTTCACTTCAAGAAATGTCAAATTTCGTAGTATGTAATTGTGGTTTAAGATTACCTGTTCAAAATGGTTTGCAAGGCTTGAAACAAAATCTTCAAGATCAAGTAAATGCTCATTCTGCTAGGTGCTTAGCTGTGCCGAAATTTTCAATTTTTCAAGATGTTAATAATATTTCATTGTGCCTTTCGTGTATGTCTTGTGATATTTTTGCATTTGTTTAGTTCGTTCTGCTGTCAGATTCTACCTTTGATTCTACAAGAACCAAGTGACATTTTTGTAACAAATGCAGATGTGATATTAATTTAAAATAAGTGTAAATTATTTAGCATTATGTATTTAAGAATCATTTAAAAGGAAAATTTGCCAAGTATCGATTATTATTTACGTAATGTGAAAAACATTGGCAAAGAATAATTTACTTCTTTACATTTATTCATTCTGATAATTTAAAATTCATAAAAATATTATGTAAAAATAAAATCAAATTCATATTTATATTTTTCATGACACAATGTTTTTGCACGCATAATAAATAACTTTATTTTTGTAAAATAAAAATGTAACTATTTCTATAAGTATAATCTTTTCTTTTATTGCACACTCTTTCTTTTTAACACATTGTCAAATTTTATTTTAATAATAAAACAATTATGTCTCTATTTCTAACGGTTATCCGTGTTACGGAAACCCGAAGAATTTGATAAATGTTTGTTTGGTAAACTGTATATGTACAAGTATATATATATATATATATATACACTACATCTGCCTATATAGGTACACCAATATCGTACACAACTTTAGTCACTGTGCAGGTTCTAGCTGCGAATAAGCGGTGTTTCTGCCGAGTACTTATTCGAGAATATTGCGAAATTGTAATTAAAAAGTATTTACTAAGTATTTGTTCCAGCTTTTCACGATAAAGTTAACAACAATGTCTACTGCGACTCTTGCAAAAAAAAGCGTGAAAGCTCGATTCACGAATAAGAAGAATGACTTGAACAAATTACGTGAAGATTTAAGAAAGGTTAGAATATTATAAACTTTAATAAATTTATGAATAAAAAGCTCTATTAGCAGTGCTAAAAATGTATATATTATCAAAAACAAATATTTTGAATTTTATAGAGGTGCAAACACCGAATGAAAACACAACGAGAAGAACTTCTTAATCAGAAAAGATTTGGAGTAAATTGCCTTGATAATGTAGACGACAAGCTAAAAGAAATATTTCATACAGAGTTAAATGATTTAGCTACAACAAATGAGTACGAAGTTCGTGAAAAAGCTCCCGAAATTGTAAAGAAAGCTATCGACAATGAAGAACCACCAGAACCACTGACGGAAGGAGGTATTTTAACTTAGTTTATTGAATTTTTATTATTTCTTTATAATGTATTGATTTTATACTTTCAATGTTCTAGAAAAACTACTTGTGGAAGATTATCACAAGTTTAAAGAAGAAGAAAAGTCAAATTTATTGAAGGAGAAGTTAGAAGAAGAGTGAAAAGTATTATGAAATGCATTTAAAAATATTATTTATCATAATACTTTATTTACTTGAAATTTATTAGAATTGGTGATATATATTTGTACTTGATTTGAAGTTCCTTAGTAACTTAGTTACTAAAGCTCACTTTTTCTTTATTTATTTCAACATCATTTCATTATCATTCACATTAAAATTAATCTTGTTAGGAGTTGCATGTTGAATAATGTTTAATTTAGTTAAAAAAACGTACAATCATTAGATATTTGAATAAAAAGAATCTCAAAGTGATAAACGAGAATGAGTATAAAAGAACATTTAAAAAATGTCTAGTCAAAAATTCTTGAAATTTATACTTATTGAAGCATTTAATTTTTAAAAAAATTTACACTTATATTTATTGAAAGAATTATAAAATTATCATATTGTATTTTTGGAGAATTTGACTGAAAAATATAATTAGTTTACTATAATGATGTTTTCAAAGTTTATGAAATAACACAGTGAATATTTAAAGTCAAATTTCATATTACTTTTAAGATTCATACAATTCGTTCACACTTATGTACAAAATATAAGAATAGAGAGTTTTAAGTAAAATTTAATTTAAGTGGATAGTTCGATATGTTTATATTATTTTAATTTAAAAGCGATATGTTATTAAAATAAATTGAAATAAATTGCATTTCTTCAAAATACCGCTTTTATTTTAATTAAGTCCACTCCATCTTATCATTTGTCCTTTCTATTTGCAAATAAAATAATTTACAAAGAATATGTATAATAAATAAAAATTAAAAAATTCAAAGTTTCTTTTAAATCAATACTCATTTAGTAAAAGCATGAAACAGAAATTTTTTTTTTAAACATTAAGAAAAAAAATGCTTTTTAATCACTCGAGCGCTGAATCATAATGAAACGCCACATTCTTAGCGATTTCTGTCGTGCAAGCGCAAAGTATTCCAAGGCAAAAAACTTATGCTGTGCACGCAGCTGCTCGCTCCACTGGAAAGTGGAAGGCGACGCCAGTGCAGGGATCAGGAGACCACGAGTGCATCGGAGCATTCGTATAGCGAGTCGGAGAAAGCTGAGCGCAAGTGCGAAAAGGAGAGAGAGAGAGAGCACAGCCGTCGGAGTGAGAGAAAAAGAGCTGCAACGCGAGCGAAGGCAATATACCTTATAGTCGCTCGAATTTTGTATATATATATATATACAGTGCTGGCCTGGTGGGAGTGGAGCGAGAAGGCGGCCCGGGAGGCCAGAGAGGAGAGACGAGGAGAGCGTTAAATGGCGTCCGTCGCTGCCTTGCCAATCGCCCGGACATCGAGACCAAACTTCCAAGTCAGTGCTGGCAACTTTTCTCTCTCATTATATTTATAATTTCAATTGTCTTTTCTCGCTCGGGCAGCCGCGAGTTTTCCGCGGCGCGGCCCCCGGATGAGGGCCGCCCCCGCGCTCCGTCCGGGATTCGGAGTACGTTCAACGTGAACTCCCAAAAGCGCGGAACGAGCGTCGCAGGCCGTCGCTGCGGGATTGTCGTCGACACGTCAGACCGATCGACTTCCCGTACGTCGCACGACTGCGACGCGTACGTCGCACGACTGCGACGGGGTTGCCGATGGGTTCCTCCGGCCGGTTCCGGGTATGCCGCCCTTCGGCCTTCCGGGGCCTTCGGTTTTTTTCTTCGTAGAACGCCGCGACCTTGAAAACCCTCGCCTCGGTTTATGTAATTAACTCAGTACTTATATTTGATGCTGCGAAGATTAATTTTTCGAACATAACCTTTGAGGCGCGAGCACAGTGAGCCGATAACTGCAGTGTTGTCACGGGGGCTCACTTGTTAGATTGGCAGTCGTTTGAATCGTTGCTTTTTTTTTATTTTTACTGTTGGGTGGATATATTATTGATGGACTGCAAGGAGATTTATATTTTATTGCAGTTTTAGCATGCATCTTATTTTTTAGTAGGATATGTTGAAGCTTGATTGAATATCAATATATCAATAAATAATGATTGCAGAGGCAGTGATAATGACAGCGGACCCAGAGAAAGATTCTACGCATTGCCTACTTTGCGACTGCAAAGTAGGGGTGTCAACAAGAAACAGTGTTCCTATATTTGGCGATAATGCTGTAACGAACTCTGATAAACAAATCACTGCTGTACTTTGTTCTGTAATACAAACATTTAAAAAAGAAAATGCGCACTCTTCAAAAATTTGTAAAAAGTGTTATAAGCTTATTAACGAGGTAAAAAAATTGTTAATTCATAAATTACTTGTTAGCTTTAATGTTAAATCTCATTTCATATTTTTTGGAATTTTAGGCTGATGAACTGCAGTCTAAATTGACAGTAATTAAAACAGAGATATGTAATTTATATAAAAAATCTTCTGCAAAATTTTCTGAAGAAAGTTTGAATGAAGCTGAAAATGAAAATGGAGAAGACTATAATGACCATGATTATGTTGATAATATTGAAAGTATAGAAGTAGTACCTATATTAAAAAGTGACAAAGTAAGGGAAACTAAGAGAAAATCTAAAAAAGTATCAATTTCTGACACACCTACTGATATTCAAGTAGGTCCTTTATATTTTTTAATATAAACTTATTATAAATTTTAAAATACAAGTGAAATATAGTTAAAATTGGTATCAAATATTTATTTTATATTTTAGACTAAAATAAGTGCCAATGAAGCAGGTAAACTTGAAGCATTTGAATCAGCTGAAAAGATTGAAGATCAAGATGAACAATCAAATTATTCTGCTGGAAATGATGATAATCAAGATGCTATTTCAGATTCACCTGAAAATGAATCGCAGATTGAAGAAGTACTTGTCGAACAGAAAAGTAGTGCGAAAAAGGTTAAAACGAAAAAAGTGGAGCCTGTTGACGAGGTGAAAAATAAAGAGAAAAAAACTATTTATATGGTGTTTGAAAAATAATATTAATTAAATCTATATTTTGTTTTAGTTTGCTACAAGAGATGGTAACAGTTACACATGTGCAGTTTGCACAGGTGTTAATAACGAGAGCAGAGATGCTAAAGGTATCATTGCTCATTTAAAAGAGGAACACGATTTACGTCTCTACATCTGTGACATTTGTGGAGATTACTTTAGGAAAAGAACAGATTTATCACATCATTTGGATGATCACGTAGCTAAAGAGGAAGGAGATTTTCAATGCGAAGTATGCAATAGAATATTTAGTAACTTGCGGCTATTTCGTATTCACAAGCGCATTCATTATCCTCAAGTGAAATCTTGGACATGTGAAACTTGCGGTAAGCGATACAGTTCAAAGAATTTACTTGAAGAACACACAAATACACATACTGGAAACCGACCATATATTTGTGAAGTGTGTAATAAAGATTTTGCATCAAAATATACTCATCGAGCGCATGTTAAAACTCACGAAATTAGACCTAGGCCATTCGAGTGCACTAAGTGCAATAAAACTTTCCTTAGTCAACAAAATTTGACTCAACATCTAAAAACACATAATGGAGTGAAGGAGTATATTTGTCATCAATGTGGTAAATGTTTATTAAGTGTCTCATTTATCCAATAAAGAACATAAAATTTTAGATTATTTCTTTAATGCAATATTTTAGGCAAAGCATTTGGTTCTGCACACAATCTTGAAGTACACAATATTGTTCATACTGGACACAAGCCATACATTTGCCGTGTTTGCGGTAAAGCATTTGCTAGGAAAGCAGAGATTCGTGATCATGAAAGAACGCATACAGGCGAAAAACCTTATCAATGCGAATTTTGTGGAGCTACCTTTAGGTACGGACACCAACCATAAATATTTCTAATACAGTTTCAATTTTCTTGAAAATGATTAAAATAACGTTACTTTTTAGTCAAAGGTCAAATTTACAATCTCATAAGCGAGCGACGCATTATAATGATAAACGATATAAATGTGATGAATGTGGTAAAGGTTTTAAAAGAAGAAGACTGCTGGATTATCATATTAAAGCTGCTCACACTGGTGAGCGTCCTTACAAATGCGAAACTTGTGCAGCCACTTTTGTTTATCCAGAGCACTTTAAGAAGCATATGCGAATTCACACAGGAGAGAAACCTTATTTATGCGAGGTATTTTTTAAAATTCGGTTTATTTTTTTTATGAAATAATAGTTTGCTATACTACATCATTAAATAATAATTGTAGGTTTGTGGAAAAGCCTTCAACAGTAGAGATAATCGAAATGCACATAGATTTATCCATAGTGATAAGAAGCCGTATGAATGTTTAGTTTGTGGAATGGGATTTATGCGAAAACCATTGCTATATACACATATGCAAACGCAAGTCAGTTTTATAAAAGAAATTGTTATCTATTTATTTAATTTAATAAGCAATATTAATTTAATTTTTGCGTTACTGTAGGGTCATTTGAACGATACGATCGTTGTAAATCAACCAAGACTGACTACAGAAGATGACGTTCTCATTGAAGATAACAAAGTTCATTTAGTTATGGAGGGCACAACAAATGAAGTAATTAATATTTTTTTTTATTTATTAAATAGGTATTCAATTTTATTTGAAAAATTTACTTATATTTAATATTTTTTTTCAGCTGAACGAAAATACACAACTAATTGTTACTGAACTTAAAGAACATGTAATTATACAAGAAGGAGATCAGCAAAACGTTATCAGTCTTGCAGAAGGTGATATGGGTGGTCAAGAAATGAATCAACTTGTCGTCGACGGAGACGTATGTAAAATAAACCTTTTTTACAATAATTCTATAAAGTTGCAACCGAAATATCCTTTTCCCAAAAGAAATTCAATTGAATTGGCAAGTCAAGTTGAACTATTTAAAAAAATTGCAGATGTCTTTCGAGGAATCCGAAGTGATGGAGTGTAAAACTGAGGTTGAGGATGAAGTTGAAGAGGTTTATGGTTACCAGGATGAGGAAGGCAACACCATTGTTTTACCTCCAGGAACTGATATCAAAGAGATCATAGGGGATGGAAACAAAACGTTGCGTTTGGTCCAAATTCGATTATCAGAAGACAATACGGAGGAAGGCAGAAGCTGGTTGAGCCTAGTACAATGATTAATTTACAGCTCTTTTAATCTACCGCGTCAAAGTATTTTTTAAATATTATTTCACCGGATTTAGTACTCGATCACGTGTGACTTTCTGTATCTTTTAAAAATCGGTAATCGATGATTACTGCGTATCACTTCTTCGCTAAACGGGGAACCGCCCTAAGGGAACGAAGTATAACGGCGGAGTAAGAAAGCATGAATTTTAATTTTGTAAGAGATATTAATAGTGTATTAAAGCATGGAGGACGTAAAATATATAAATTCAATTTTCCAGAAATGAACTCTCGACCATTCAATCCCCGACGATTAACTCCACGGTCTTTCCTTTTGTCTCGGCGAGTTTCACGTCTTTCAGCGCTGATTTTTCGTCCCTTTGTCGTGCAGGATGATCGCGCCTGAAGAAATCGGAGAAAAGGCCGTCTTGCGGTGGAGTCGATTAAAAGACGATCCGGGCATTCACGGATCGGGTTCGTCTAGGAGAAGGGCCGTGGCCGCATGGAAATTCGCCACTCCCACCGCGAATATTATTCACGCTCAATTAAACTTTCAGAGTCGGCGAACGCTTTCTCGCGTAACAATTAATCGTCCAATGGAGAGATAGGCTTTTCACTCTCTCCCTTCGGTTTCCCGTCATTTATCAGACTCTGGGCTCGCGCGCGCGCCGGCATTGTTCCGGAAATCCTCGGCGCGCTCTTTCAAAACGTCGTCGTCGTCGTCGTCGACGACGACGCTGGCCGCGAAATTCCCTCGTATACCGCGCGAAAAAAAAAAGGGAGAGATGTAGGTGTGGGCGCCGCGTAAAACAAAGGCATTTTTAGAGGCATTAATCCTTTTGAAGGTAAGCGGAACGAGCTGTTAACCGCAGGGATGGAAAATTGACTTTTTATTACACTTTTTGGTACTTTCAGTCGAGTGTGATTTAATGGAGTGCGTCTTTATTACTCTCCAAAGTTCCCAAACTTTTTTTCTATATTTTCCTTTCATTTTGTTTAAATAGTTATTTCCATCGTATTGGATTAGAGAATCAAATTTAGGAAATTAAACTTTTTTTGTATGTTATTTTCAGCAAATGGATTTTTTCTTTTATGCAGTTTTTTTTTCACTTTATTAAAATAATTGTATTTTGTACAAATTTTCATATTTCGATTTTGTGCTTTATGAAAAAGCTTTATTTATTCGCGCAGATAATATATATGTATGTATTTGCATATTCATTTAATCAAATGAGCTTTTTATTCGTTAATTTACTTGTGTAACCAAATGTACGGAATTCTGTGAAAAGCTCCTTTGCATCTCGTGTATTATACTTAATATATTAAAACACTCGCACCTACAGTTGACTTTTTTTTTACGGAAATGAAAAATTGTTCTAATAGGAAACAGCGCTTTGTAAAATAAGAAGCAATCGACAAATAAAATGTACGTGCATATAAATAATCCACAAAATGAAATTTTCCACGGGAGAATAAGGAATTCCCGTGATTCAGGCTCAAAATTTAGCGACTCGTCACGCTGCGCAGAACGCGTCGAACGAGCGGCGAAACGAATGAGCAGAGGCGCGGTCAGTGCTTATACGTACAGGACCGTGAGGATTCAAGTTTAATGCGAGTAGGATTCGTGTGTTTCCATATGCACCCTTGAGGTGGGAGAAGGAGGGACAGAAGGCTGCAGAAATTCAGAGATATTTTGACTAAACCCAGGATGGAATTGCAGATGTCTTGACCGCAGTAGACGCGAAGACGTCGCCGGGCGCCGGCCTCCCCTTCGCCACGGCGATTAATTAATCGAGCGTCTAATTGAATGGTAGTGTATTTTGGATCCCCGATTTTGAAGTGCTTTCGGGAGCTGTTGGCCCTTGCCGAGTCTCTCAGCGCATTATAACCTGGGCATTAAGACGGATACTGCAGGATGCTTGCGGCGCGTGGGATATCGACGTTCTAAACTGGTCCCTTCATAATTTAGTAAGATTCTCTGCTTCGAGCAGATTTCAGTATTGTCGTTTCCGAACTAACTTCGAAGATCTTTCTTCGTATTGGATAAATTATTTAATTTTAGTACGCGAGGAAATTTAAATCTTGAATTTATTCACTCGTGTGAACCGAATTTCGTAAAAAAATAATAATTTTCATTTCACTTATCGTGGAACGATGGAAGCTGACTTTTCAAATTGATTTTCTCTTGAATTATATTCTTTAAAGTATTTTAAAACAGTGTAATATAGAAATCTTTGTTAATATTGACCGTACATATAGTTCCTTAAATTCTGTTATTCCACTTAAAGCCCACGAAAAAAATGTACAAATGTTAAGATCTTCCGTTTTCAACATACTTTTCAATCGCGTGCGCCTTACAAGGAATACCTAAATATATTGTTAAGCTTATTTACTCGCTACGAGTAGAGAAATTAATATTTTCAAATCCGATTGGTTGCGTATAAGAAAGATATTTTTATAGCATAGTTTTCATATAAAAAAATTGAGAAATGCAAGTACATTTTTTTAAAAGTCACGACTGACGAATAAAAATGCTTATTTTTTTGTTTTAGCTTTTAATACTGTCTGGTCCCCTTAATATTAATAAGTCATTAATTTAAGCGGATTTAAACATTATTGATGTATTTTAATTCAAAAGGAAGTATCAATCAGTCACCGTTTAACGGGAGTAAATAAAACGAGAATTCGACTATATACCCTCGTTAAAAAAAAAAAAAATGTCGCGCTGTTTAGGCAAGTGCCGGGTCACGCCAATTAAACGCGAAATCAAAGTTTGGATGCGCGCGCCCGCGTGGCCCGCCGCGCGACGCAGGGGGTTTGTGAGACTCGATGAAACTCCGAGCGCCTATATATGCGCATTATGCATTATGGCGAGCGCGAAAAGTGGATGGTTTTCGAAGGAGTAGGGGGTATGGGGCGCCGGTACGTGAAGGGCTGTTTTTATCCCCGCAGTTAGTGCGAAAGCTTGTTACTCTGCTCGAGGGCTCACCAAATTAATGATCCAGTCCTCTCTTTTCCTCCTTCCCTCGGCGCGCCTCTCTCCTCTCTCTCTTTCTCTGTCGCTCTTGCGCTCACTCGACCGCTCTCTTGCACGTCATCTCTTGTGTCGCGATGTTACATTATAACGAGAATATTGTCGACATTATTGAAATATCTGAGGCTCGTGAAAGCACTCGGTTGTCGAAATGCCTTTATCGAGGAGGGGTTTCAATCGGGATTTTCGTTGATTTTTTTCCAATTTTTTTTTCTTTTTTTTCTTTTTTTTTTTTTTTGCTTGGCACTTCTTTTCAACATTTTGATCGATATGCGATACATTATATTCTTGTTGAATTGAAAATAAAAAATATGCGAATTAGTGAATCGTTCGTTTTAATTAAATTTCGTCTCCCTCAAATGTCTGTAAATTACGTCTCTCTCGTATATCTGCATGTGTCAATCCTTAATCTTTTGTAGTTTGCGGATGATTCCCTTCGAATACGTTTTAAAAAAATTTATGATTTTTTACCAACTCGAATGGAAAAGATTAATAAATTGAATAACTTAATGAAATTGTAAGGGAATAAATTTGAAAACTCTACCATGCGTTATACGTACACGTATGCATTTGTTTCTAAATTAATTAAAATTAGCTTAGCAGCGGTTTTTTATTTAATCAACGTTTTATTAACTATTTGTGATACGACAGTGCAGTAGCGGATGCTTTGAATGGTTAATCTTATAATACATTAAAAAAGTTATAATTGATGCAATTAAACCTGTTGAAAAATGTAGAAGGTGTCGGAAATTGCGATTAAAAAATTGACATAATAAAGTATTCCATGTAAAGTGACTCAAATTTAAAAAAAATTCACTACAGTTCCAGCGATATAAATCTTTAAGCAAAATATTCTAATTACTGGGCGCATAAGGTAATGATTCATATTCGCGGCAAAAGATCGCTTTTTTTTTATGGTACAGCAGTAGGCACACGGACTATCTGAGTGGGCAGCGGCTTTCGAACGTCAAAGATTGAAAAATATTAAGCGCAATTTATAAAGGGATAATAATTAGAGCGGGAGATTGGATATGACAGGCCGATATAATTCACGTGCCTTGAGCAGGCCAACATTCCCGGAGATCAAGTTCCGTCAATATATAAGCGCGAAAGGTCCACTTCGTTCTCGTGTTTGAAAGCCCTTCAACCGCTGGACTTTCGTAATTGGCCTCGATTAATTGTCTCCTCCCCTCCTCTTGCACGTCGGATACGTAAGGATGGTCCGGCTTATAATCGATTTATACAATGGCCGAGTCCCCTGCCTTCTCATTTTTTTAATTGACTTTCCAGCGACCGCCGACAAGAGGCAATTTATCCACTCTATCTTCAGGATTCAATCGTAGATTTCAATCGGAAGACAAGCTTGTCGCCCGCAGATGACTCATTTGTTCTCTCTAATATAATGCCCTTTAAAATCTCCGCTTCGTTTTATTTCATTCATCTGCTTCTTCCCCCCCGCCCGACAGTCCCCCGCCCATTATTACGCGATAATCAATGAGCTTTAGCAAAACTTCCCAATTCCAAGTTTATTGACATATTCAGCGAGCCCTTAGACATGTTAATCGTCAGTGCCAATTCAGACATTTATAACTTAGGACAGATGTGTTAAAAATTTTTTTTCACCCTAAATATCTCTTTTTGTTTTCATTCATTCTACGGACAAAAGCCCTTTAAAACAAAATACAAAATACAAAGCAAAGATTCATCTGTATATAAAATTCGTTTTACGAATCTCTCTTTAGCTTCATTTTATTACTCCTGCTATAGACTCATTGTATTCTCCAAAAATACATTTTACTTTTTTTACTTTTTGTTCTTTTTAATTTAAATTTACTTTATTCAATGTATATAAATATACTTACTTTATAATTAACTATAAATTGAATTTTTGTTGAATAAAATGCATTTTTTTTTTAAAATAATTAGGGTGGGTGAAATATTTGTAAAGGAAATATTTGTTGTTTCTGTCCCTATTTTCAGGAGGGAAAAGTGGCAATTTTGGTCTAATGTGGAATAAAATTTGTAAATTAAAGTGCATTTTTTTTTATAATTGCATGGCATTAACTTTTTAACTTTCTCTCTCGGCTTCGACTCGCGCTGCAAACTCCATACTCGGTCTAAAAAGCCGGGACTCTGCTCTATAGTATATACTATTATAATGCTTGCACTAATGCAATAATTGTTACAGAGTGCACATAAAGGATATTTTGTTCATGGACTCCTTTCATAATTAGTATCTGTACAAAACCTATAAAACTTGTGAAAATGTTATGAATTTATGCTAAATACATTAACATACAAATCTCGATTTTTTTACACACAATTTAGTAATTTTTTAAAATATTCTCTATAGTTGTTTATTGTTTCTTTTTTAACTTTACGAATTAAAAGCTTGCAATAATATACCACTGCAAGTTTTGCTTTTTCTCGTACTTACATTTTATGATGTATTCTTTATTTATTGTTAATTACATAGATTTTAAGTAAATATAAATAAAGAAATTAAAAGAAATATAAACAATTACATTACGCAGGGTATTAACGACATAAAAACGCTTATCCTGCTAAAATTACGACAATTATTTATTTACATTTATTCGTTGTACCAACGTAGCTATTTTAAAAAAGAAAAACACAAAATTTACAGCAATGCATAAATTCATCACGGGTTGAAAGAATCGATTAAGCAGAAAGAAGACCTTGAGCGAGTTCATTTTTTGCCCGAAAGACGAAACGGCGTGTCTACGCGCGGTAGCAGGCGTCGGGAAAGAAAAGCGTTTAGCCGAGGCGGGAGCTGGCTTTTTTCCGCGGGCCGCGTGAAAATGCGACGTCTGCAAGCGCGCCGCGGGAGGAATCGTAGGTGCCGTGGGAAGGGGACGGGGGCAAAAAAAAAGGCAGCCACGAACAAGGGGGAGAAAAAAGTTTCATAAACGTTGCGAGCTCAGCTTTAAAGCGCATAATTCCAAATGAGCGAGGATTTAAGTTTATGAAGTGCCCGCGTGTCGTTGCACTACTCCGCGCCAACGGAGCTTTTCATTAATTGCATCCGAGAGTTATTTTAAAATTTGTATAAACATTTAAACGATGTGTGTTCTTTCGTTTTATTAAGGGAAATTTTTCGTAAAATTTGTCGAATCCTTAAAATTGCCGGGAAATTAAAGGCGAAGGTGGAAGAAACTTGCATAATCCAAAGGGTGTATTCTCAAAAAGTTGTTGGAAATAAAAAAACTTTCCAGACGACAGTTCTGTGCGTTTACTTGTGCAGCAGTGGCGCGGGGGTTCGCGCTACTGTTTTCTCCATTGTGTAAGGCTTCAGCGGAAAGAAAACAAACTCAGAGCAGTTTTCACGTAGGCCGCTTCGGCCGGAAAATTCGCAAAACTGCTGCCCGCCGAGGCACTCGGGGAAGTTTGTCGATCGCGCCCGACTTAGTATCGAGATCCGTTCAGTCCCTGAAACGCGATACTTGTACGTAAGTGGATTCGTTAAATTGGGCGCGTCTGTTTTTTTTTTCCCTTATTGTATTTCATATCTGTATTCATATCTGTATTCATTCGAATATTACACTTTTTTTTTATTTATTTCATGTTTTTTATAAATATTTAAAAAACATTTTTAATTTAAAGCTGTGAAATTTTGTGGCTTGCAGAAGGTGTGCATATTTAATTATTGCTTCAAAATAATTTTTTATTGGTTTCGTTTTATTAGAATCAAATTTAGTTTTAATTAACTGGGAGTCCTTAAAATATTTAATAATTGATTCCACGTTAAGGTGAAACTTTGATTATAATTTTAACATCGTTCCTCTACGCCTGAATAAAATATTTTGTTTATTTAAAATATTCACATTTCCGAAAACGGATGTATCCTTTCTTATTGCCAATAGTTTTTTTACTAAACTTTTTTTTTTATAGCAAGTATTCAAATAGTTAAAAATAAACTACTGTACAAGAATTACCGTAAAAATTAATGCATATAATCGATGGCAAATTAGAAATTATTGACTACGTTTGAAAGAATTTTTAAGTAGTTTGGTTTTTAGTTGCTCGTTAATATTGGTATTGGGATGTCGCATGAAAAATGAAATCAAATTCCATCAGATCGTCTGATAGAAAATTGAAAAATAATCAACACTTATTTTTTCTTTTTGGAATTTAATGATTATTTACAAAGATATTGCGCCTCGAAGACCCGCATGACGTCAGGATTATCCACTATATAGATATATTGCGCCGTTGTGACGCCACATTTGTCGTTTTAAACTTGCTGTAGCTTTATTTGTTAATATGTGTTAAATTAAAAAAAGAAAAAATACGTGTCGATTATTTTTCTGTATTCTATCTGACGGACCTTTTGGAATTTTCCCTGCAAAATGCCAATTATGTAACTATGGTCAGTAGTCCATCAATACTCCATTATTAGTGTACACGCCTAGTAATTATATGAAAATAGTTTTTACAGTACACTATTTTCTTAAGTGTTCTTTATTTCATTAGAAAATACAACCACGTCGGAAAAGATTTTAATAACAGATGCCCAAAAAAGTAGTAACCCATTCACTTTATTCAAAACGTTCTTAACAGTATTTTCAAGTACATAAAATACGACAAAAAAAAAAGTATCGCTATATTTATTCGACAACGGCAGGCAGTGACAACACTGAAGGACACTATTTTAATTTGCAGCAGGCCTATACACTTTTTTTTCCCCGCCAAAGTGTCATGCCAAAGCCGTCCATTTATTTTTCCAGGCGGACAAAGCATCGCTTTTAAGGAAAAAATAAATAGTAGCGGTAAACAATGGTAGCCCAGGCCAAGTTCGCAGAGTGGAATTCGCGAAGAGGATGCGGGAGTCGAGGTTGTTCGGGGCGCGATGTCCTCACTCACTGTCGCGCGGTCCGATGAAGTTGCCGGCCGCCGGCGGCCGCACTCGGGGTAGACCGCAGCGCGTCCAAGTTCGCCCGCGGCGCCCGGAAAAGCGAGCCCTTCCTGCGAGCGCGGCCGAGCGAGTTCCCGTGCGATTCCGTTCCCCGGAGTCTTATCTGCCGGCGCGCCCCCCGCTCCTAATGGCCTTAATTTCGGGAATTGGCTTATCGTGATTTAAGAAGCCGCATCCGACGTTGATATTGTCGTTAGCGATGGTTCACTGGGTCACCGGGTATCTGGCTGTACATATACTGGCTCGCTCCCGACAAATGAGGAGATACGAGGAGACGCTCGGCGAGCGCGCGCACCTGCCTCTAATGTTTGTCTTCGCCGGGAAAGACGTAAGACCTTATTTTCAGAGCTAAATTTTTTTTTTTTTTTCTACGAATGTGTTCTAAATTCAGCCGGACGATGGACCGTCGCTTTTTCCCGGCTATGGCGGTATATAGAGAATAATACAGTAGGTGCAATCAGTCGTTGTAGCGCTTTTTTTTCAGAACAATCGCGTTTTTTTTTTTTTTGTTTTTTATATTTTCAAAAACCTCGAGCTTTTCGTGCGTACCGCGAGCGCTTTCTATCTTGCTGAAACGTTTGTATTAGCCTAAATAGATTTCTGTATTTTGCATGCCGCGAAGCGCCTCGTATGTACGTATGCATTCAGTTTTTAACGAACGCCCGCTTTGGCAAAGGACAGTGCGCGAATTCGTTTTTAATTAAAGGTAGGAAATTTACTTTTGTATAAATAAATAATAGTGTACGCGGGCTTTTGTGTTTACTCGGACTTTTCGAATGTTTCCAAATCGAAATACAGAACTAAAAGAGCCGGCCAATTGTTTACGTTTATATTCGCGTGCGCGCGTTGTAATTGAAGGGAAATATTGAGAGTTTGTTAAACTATCTGGTTAAAGTATTTCATTTTAATCATTCCAATTGGAAATTATCGCTGTCAACATTGTTTAAACGCAGATATTTCGGAATAATTCTCGTTTCACATAATTTTACATTAATTGCGCGCAACGCATTAAATATGATGAATAATTAGTCGGAAGCCCGAAACGTAAAATACCTTACGCAGGATCCAAATAATTTTGAACTAAATAATAAATATTATGATTTTAATCGAAACAATTTCGAAACAAAAGCGAGTGATAAGTACCTCTATGAAAACAGTTATACTCAAGAATTTAAACGCGACTCCCGCCTTATGATCCCTCAAGTCTCCGGCGACGCTCATGCGTAAAACGGATCATCCAAAGGGATGGGAAGGGTAGTCCTAGGCGGAAGCGAAGTCGAAAAAAGAAAAATAAGAGGGAAGGCTGGCTGGACGGAAAGAAATCGAAGGGGTTGACGCCGCGCGGATTAGCATATTATTTACACCTCGTTCCCCGGGGGGTCGCGTCCGGCGTTGCAGTCCGAAAAACAGGCTTGTCTCAGCTCCGAACTTTAAATCTGCTTCCGAATAAAACCCCAGCCCGTCTCGTCTCATTAAAGCGGCGTGTTCGCGCTGTTCGCGCGGCCCACCGGCGAGGGAAAAAAAAGAAGAAGGGTAAGCCCCTATAGAGACTTTTTCCCGGGCGTCCGCCCGGAGCCTGGCTTTCTTCGCTCCTGCCGCCCCCTTTTCTTTTTCCGCTCGCGCATTCTTCGACGGATGTCCGGGAGGTCGCGGCGCGTCCGCAGGGCACGAGCGCGCGGCGCGAAAATCCGCTTCGGCCCGCTCCGTGTACGTGATGGGCTGTATATAGCGACTCGCGAGTTGGCCGCGCGGCGCGGAAGTGAGGAAAAAAATTGGGGAGGAAAAAAGTCGAGAAGGACGGGAAATAATGCGCTCGGAAAATCTAGCGCGTGTCTAGCGGTTTCCTACGGAGCTCCGGGGGACGCGTTGTCACCCATTTTGCGCGCTAGCTTTCGACTCGCTCTTTTTTTACTCAGCCCGTAGGCTTCACAATGCAAGTGTTTCCTACTTCTTCTTCTTCTATGCCTTTCTTTTTTTTTTTATTTTTTTTTTAAGGTGTAGACGAAGGAGGGCTTGAGTTCTCTTTATTTCTGTTTAGAATTGTTTTCGCCACTTCGTGAACGCTTTTTTGAAGCTTTTGTTTCAGGAGAGCCGTGCACTCGGGACACTTTTGCTTTCTTCGGTTTCGAATTAATGCATTTGTTAATAAATAACGATGATTTTTTTAATTTTTAAAAATATAGAGATGCATTTATTTTCTTGATGCTCGTAAGCAAAAAAAAAAGTAAAAACTGAACAATTACATTCTATTTTCAAATTTGTTGTAAAGTTAAAAACATAAAGTGCTTTTATACCCACTGCACATCGATATGTAATATTTAATTATACTTTCCTTGTTAAAAATTTATGGTGCATTATTCGAAATTTCATTAAAAAATATTGTATCCATATTTAAATACAATTTTTTTTAATTTTGCTTTTTAAAACTTAAATTGAAGATAAAAAAGAATACATATTTCGAAAACATGTGCTTAACATTTTTTTGGTTTACTGTATGGCCTATATAGAACAAGAAAAATATTTAGGAGTACCACGACTTTTTTTTTAACCCTCTAATGCGTTTTTTCTATAGAATTCAATTCCTCATAAATTCCTCAAATATAACCGGCAAAAAAGTTTGGCAATCGATAATTCGGGTTTAGGATTTTTTTTTCATGTTGAGGGACACTTAAGGAATCGAAAAAAATTTTCCCGGTAGATGTTCTGTCAAATTTTTTTTTATTATTTTTTTATACCCTAGTTTTACGTAATCCGCGGATTTGCACATATAGGAATACGAGGAATCTGCAGTTAAAACTTTAGATTACATTTGTATACAAAAAAAATTATATTGCTGCGTGTTTCATATTTTTCTCTTTTTTCCTACACTTATACGGAAAAGAAAAATGAAACTGCGAAATGTAATATTCGTATTCGCATTCGTACATTCGCCCGCACAGATGATGAAAGAAACCATATTTTAGCTGGAAAAACCATAACGGGAAAATCATTGTTTTCAAATTGCCTTTTAAAAAATAATACAAAAAATAAATAAATAAATAAATAAAATAAAGAATAGATTGTTTCTGCAAAACTTATTGTTAGTTTACAATCAGATTAAATCGAGTAAAAGTAACAAAGTAATCGTACTAGAATTAATGAAAATTAGTTTAAAGTCTAACAAAGTATTTTAATCGCAAGCAGCTCGATGAATCGGAAAGAATTAAAAAGCCTTCGATCTGTCGGTGACTTTTTAGTAAAGCACGTGCTAAAAAGTGATTCAGCATTCGCTCTCGTCCGTAAGCGCGCGGCGAGAAGTGTCGATGTCCGGCCGTAGTCATGCATAAAATTTAAAGGGGAGACACGAAGAAAAAGCGTCGGCGGGAGTCGCAATTGCTCGATTGACGAAATCGACGTTTTTTCAATGCAGGGCGATTACGTGAAGAGGATGAGCACAAAACTCAGCGCGCACTCAAAACGGCTTTCAGCTCTCGCTCGATTTTTCATCCCCCGAGTATCCTCCCGCGCCGGCATATACGTTCGTTGTTTCCCCCCGTTAACAGTTTAATATTTTCCAAATCGATATGTCCAGTTTTTTTTTTCGTGTAACGCAAGGGCAGTAACACGCTTGGTTTTCCGATACGCGCACTTGCCAGATCCCTCCATTTTTTTTTCAAATGCGTATAGATGAAGCTACACAACTTTATGTCATAGTAGAATTTGTAAATGACATAAAACAGAGAATTTTAAAAAGGAATTTCGGATAAAATATAAAAAAAAACGATGCGATAGTTTACGATTTCTGTTAGATACTGCAACCCGCGCAGTAGTTAAAGTCCGAATATGGTCAGACAACCGGTCTTAATGTTTTCTACGCGCTGCCGAGCGATTCACGATGTCGAGGTAGACACCGAAAGTATGTAATATAGAATATGCTTCTGCACTTACTAGATTCCTCCATTTTCTTTCAAACGCATATACAAATGAAGCTGCACGAATTTTATGTCACAGTAGAATTTCTAAATCCATTCATTCATCATCATCCCTTATATAAAAATAATGGACGAGGTATCGGTTTTCCCATTGTATCTCGAATCGCGAATCTCGAATCTTGAACTTGATTTTAATTTTCGAAAAAAAAATTGAATGTCGAGAGATAAATATTGTCATCATAGCCTAAACTAAAAATCTCTTATACCGAGGCGCGCGTAGCGCGTTCAATCCAACTAGTACTTTAAAAATTATAGACGACAACTCGATTTTGATTTTCGAAAAAAAAAAATGAATGTCGAAAGAAGAAGATTGTCATCTTAGTCTAAAAAATTCCTACGAGCTGCGCGTAGCGCCCTCAATCTAACTAGTGACATAAGAAACGCAGAGAATTTTAAAAAGAAATTTCGAATTTCGAATAAAATTAAAATAACGATGCGATAGTTTACGATTTCTGTTATAGACAACAACCTACATAACCTACTCAGTAGTTAAAGTCCGAGTAAAGTAAGGCAACTAGTCATCTATTGAGCTATTATTCGAGGTAAAGACATCAAAACAAGTAATACAGAATTTGCTTCCACACTTGTCAGATCCCTCGATTTTCCTTCAAATGATGTCGCAGTAGAACTTCTAAATGACATAAAATAGAATATTTTATAAAGAAATTTCCTATATAAAATTAAAAAAAAAGACGCGATAAGTATATATTTCAGTTGCACACTATAATACCGGCGCAGTAGTTAAAGTCCGAGTATGGTCAGACCACCTGCCTTAATTTTTTCCACGCCCTACGAAGCGATTATCCACAATGTCGAAGTAAAGACAACAAAACAAGTAATATAGAATTTGTTTCCGTACTTCTCAGATTCCTGCATTTGCTTTCAAATGTCATAGTAGAATTTCTAAATGACATAAAACAGAATATTTTACAAAGAAATTTCGGATAAAATTAAAAAAAAAAGATGGGATAGTATATACTTCTGTTGCACACTATAATACCGGCGCAGTAGTTAAGGTCCGAGTATGGTCAGACCGCATGCCTTAATTTTTTTTGTCCACGCCCTACGAAGCGACCATTCACAATGTCGAAGTTAAAGACAACAAAACAAGTAATAAAGAATTTGCTTCCGTACTTCTCATATTCATCCATTTTCTTTCAAATGTCATATAGTAGAATTTCTAAATGATATTTATTTTATTTATTTATTTATTTATTTATTTATATAAAACAGAATATTTTACAAAGAAATTTCGGATAAAATTAAAAAAAAATGCGATAGTACATACTTCCGTTGCACACTGTAATTCCCGTGCAGTAGTCAAACCCCTTATATGGTCAGACCACCGGCCTTAATTTTTTTTTCCACAGCCCACCGAGCGATTCACGACGTCGTGGTATTAAGACAGCAGAGTATAAGTAATATAGAAGTTGCTTCCGCAAAGTTTATCCGGTCGGCCGAAAGATAAAGCGTCCGCAGCCGGCGGAGAATAGATTTGCTTCTTTTTTTTCCTTTTGTTCGCGCGTGGCCCGATCTCTCGAAAACTGCCAATCTCCATTTTCCCTACTTATTTCGGCGAGGGCGCTGGCGCACCGCAGCCCGAGTGTGTATGCGGGGAAAGTCCCTCGCCTCGCCGTATATTTTCCGTTTTTCGAGCCTCCGCCGCGGCGCGTCGACCCTACCCAAAGCCCCCGAAGTTTTGGCATTCGTAGCGCGGTACCCGCGAGTAAGTTCGCCGGCGCCTCTTTTCGGTATATCGAGGAGATTTAAAAGACAGCCGCGGAGGCCCCTTTTCTCGCAGTAGTATATTCTCGTGTAAGTCGCGAATGAAGAGTGCGATTCGTCGCCTTACCAGAACCTCAGCCCCTCCTGGCGCGTCCCACTTCGGCCGATTTTCTTCGAGCTCGCTACTCACCGAAGCTTGTAGCACGCGCGAGTGTCTCTTTTCGCGTGACATCGAATTACCAATGCTGTATGTAGTATTTATCGGGGAGGCTTTCTTTAAGTCATCTTTCACCTTTTATTAGGTACTTTCTTTTGAGCTGATTTTATCGAATTCATAAGTTGCTTGGAAAAGGCGCTAATTCAGAAATCTCCGAAAGCTTGAAACGGCATTACCTTACTTGGAATTCGTGTAGAAACGGCGTTAACGTGTAAGCCTCTTGAAGCGGTTTGATTTGCGTTCTAAACTTGCATGTTCTCCCGATTTATGTTGATAGAGGAATTTATAGTGCTCGTGTGTGGCATTAAGGGTGTACACTGCAAATCATCTCTTAAATTATAATAAAACATTTATTAACTGCATTAATAACGAGTTAGTTTGTTTATAGATCATGGGTTTTGTTGAAACTGTGTGAGCATATCCTTTTCCTTATACTAAAATATAAATTATCTTCGATCGTAATTGGATAGTTGAGAATTCTATGGATTATACTGGGAAAGTGTATATTTTTTAAAATAAACTAGCAAAATACAACGCGCTTCGCGCGTCCCCTTTTTTTAATTGTATTTCCAATTTTTGAGGTTACAGATTTTTAGATTCAGCGTCATTTAACAGGGTATGCCCGTGCTCTAATCAAATCGCGTTTTAAAATACCTCACACATCCTGCCATCCTTTTTTTTAAGAGAGGATTCTTTAAGAGAGGATTATGATATTAGATGAATTTTGGTTGTTTTCTGATATAAGATGACGAGTAACCTGCAATAGAAGTTTCCACCTTTTTGTAGAATATCGAGTTAGTCGCATTAAATTAATGTAACGAACGCATCAAAGCCTTATTCATTATGTTATTCAGAAGCTTACGTATTAATGCCAAACGGCTTTCAAGTTAACGCCTTTTCGAAACGTCGAGTTGTGATGTGATTTTACATTATATTATAAATATACGTGGAAATTGAAGTACAGATTTTAATTATTTAAGGAAAGTAGGCCAATTCTACTATGAAATTAAATGTTTTTCGGCGGAAACTATTTCTTCATTGAATCTTTAGATTTTCCTCAAATTCATGGTTACAATAATTAAATTGAATGGAAATAGGAAGTTTTTAATGCAGTGTTAGATCAGTTAGAATATCTGCAAAAGAATTAAATTTGACTAATCAATCCCGTTCAAGTCAAAACTCATCATTTAGTTTTTACACAAATTTGAGAAAATGTATACGAAATATACGTTAAACGGATAGTTCTAGTAACGCTGAAGATTTGAAGTCTCCACAAACATAATAACACTATATCAGAGTTCCAAAAAACTAAAATTCAATTTTTTGCTCACTCTTATTCAGTTGACATACATAACAAATTACGGAAAATTAAAAGCTGCAAATTCTCCTTAATCTTTTGCGGAGCAAAAAAAAAAAAGGGGGGTATATAAGACAGCAAGAGGGCTGGCGCCGCGTAATACTGTTAAATTCTATTTTCGCTAAGTCACCGGAGAAAATTGCATAATACAGCGGAGTGGCGTGGAGTCCATCGGCGATTGATTTTCCAGCGGGTCGCCGCGGCGAGCCTCCCCCTCGCGCGTATACACAGCCGAGCCGGCGAAACTTTTCATTCTCCCGCGGTAAAAGTTTCCCTAGCCGTCGATCCCCTCATCTCCCGCGCCGCTCTTTTTTCTTTTTAATGCAGTTTTGTGTCCGCGTGATGGCCGTCCCGCAGGAGCGACGGAGCGGCCGATAGCTCGCGCGCGCCTCTAAGAGATCTATATAGAGAAAGCGGGCGCCTTGTAAAGATATTAGGATCCGGCCGGGCACACGGAAACCCCATCAGCTTCAGGCTCGTAAATTTCGGGGAGCTGCCGAAACTCGCGGCCGCTCCGATTCCCTCCCCGCGGCTGCTCTCCTTTTGTCTTAGCCCGGGCTACGCTCTTTTTTTTTATGGCGCCTTTACCCTCCCCTCCCCGATGTCTGACGGGAAAGACGTGTATCTGCCCGCATATATCTATATAAGTGCGCGCGGCGATCCTCTTGGGAGCGGGTTGTTTTCTTTTTTCTCGCGGTCCTCGGACCTCATTTCTTACATCGACCTGATAAACGTCTTTTATTGCATAATAGATGTCTAAAAGCATTCTTAGATTCTCACGTTGATTTTGAGTTAGTTATGGAGCGACCGGGGGGTGGCCTCTCCAATGGAGATAAGTGGCTCGTCGAAGTGACCCGTCGAACTTTCCGCTTAATTGCTGAGATATAGGCTGCCAAGCGACTCGTCTTCTTTTTTTTTTCGGTCACGCGCTACTTGAAGAAGAAAAAAAAAATAATAATGGGGCCTCGTTAAAGTTGTTTTATTACACTTAACTCGTCGTCTACAGTATGAAACAAATGTGTTCATTAAACCCGACAATAATTTTTTATTAGCAGTCGAGTTTTCAGTCGGGCTAACGTTATTTACGCTCCTACCAACAGCCGCGTCTTTTATATCTATCGCTGCCGCAACAGTGCGACTGCGGCGTCTCCGCGAGACGCGCCTAAAATTCTCCGCAGGCCATTATACCGTTTGCCGCGAAATTTAAAAGCAATGTCCTCAAGTTTTACGAACTTTTTTTTCCTTTTAACTGCGGCAGGATGTGCCGTTGTCGCTCTCAATCACGTCGGGGTATATACCGAAAACAAGGTAGCGCGAAATCGAGTTGTTCGTTATATTGCTGCGCTATTTTGCCGGATATACCGGGAGGGAGGATCCGGCGTCTGAAAGTGATTTTTATCATCTGGCTGCAGCCGGTAAACGTAATAAATGGAAATAAGTGAAGATGAAAAGGGCGGGCGCCGGGAGAAGGGTGGCAGGCAGCGTGTGGGAATGGAAATGTCGCACGAGCTATTATTTGCCGTGAATGATATAGAAATAGAAAAAGGAGGCCCGCGCGGGCTGCACCTGAAGAATATTATTGGAGCTCGTCCCATTACCTAGCGGAATTGCAAGCGTGAAATGCAAAAGGCTCTCGTGGCTCTTGGTCCAAGCCAATGTTCGCGCGCACTTGCGCGCACATATATACACATACACACGTA
This sequence comes from Sycophila quercilanae, assembly GCA_035582995.1. Lineage (NCBI taxonomy): Eukaryota > Metazoa > Arthropoda > Insecta > Hymenoptera > Eurytomidae > Sycophila > Sycophila quercilanae. The sequence continues at coordinate 2,383,235 of JAWWEP010000009.1, read as the reverse complement.
CACACGTACTCCATCCTTTCTTTCTCTCTCGCGCGCAGAGGAGAGCCTTTTCGTGCACTTTTTCCCTTTGGACCGGTACAAAAGGGACAGAGCGAGAGCATTACAATGAGCGCAACGACAATCGCATGAAAGGCCGCGCGGCCATTCTGACGACCAGATCGACCCTTTCGTTATGCGCAACCCTAATTGCTGTCGGTTATTCGCTAAAATATGTTTTTACCATTGGGATTAGAGTTGGTCGGCAGCTTTTGTTCGGGCGATTTTAATCTATGACTTATCGCTTGTCCAAAAACTATATCCGAACATTATCGTTGCGCCTCTGAGCACTAAAAATAATTATTCCCAAACCTTTATCTGTGTAAGTCGAAAAAATAAATCTAATGACGTACTTTCTATACAGATAAAAAGAATAATTCAAGAGAAAATCGTCATGTATTTAGTCAATTCTCTCATGCCGTTCGTTACAAGTGAATATTTCTTAACAGTAAAGAAATATGTTTAGCAAATAATGCATTTCTTAACTGTTAATTCTTAATCATTTGGTGGGTTTTAAAGTCACATTCATTAACTATTATTAAGTTAGCGACTTTGTCATGATGAAGAATTCTTTTTATCTGTGTACGTACATGCAACAAAAGCAGACTTTTAAAAATTACAGAAAATATTAAATGAAGTGTGATGTAAAAATCTCACTTGACTGTCGCTTAAGAAATAACACCCCAATCAATATTAACATAGCGTTGCTTTTAATTTTTATTTTTATCACCGACGAAATTCCCGAAGGGAACATTCCTGACCACGTCTATTTGTAAGGCATCGAATTATTAATGCATTATCCTGTCGTGTATCTCCAATAACTCTGAAAATTTTTAGTACCATCCTGCCCTCAGTGGTATATACGTCAAGAAACTCGTCCGTTCTCCAAATCCGTCGAAAATTCAAACGTAAATTTTCCCGATCAGCCAACGTGGGCGTCGAGTGAATCTTTCATAGTCCCCATCCAGCAACAAATTAAAGTAGCATACGTCCGGCCATCCGAATTACAAGAGAAACCATCATCGCGGGTGCAGAGGGCTCATAATATCAGCGGCACGAGGCGCTCAAAGGTGGCGGGCGCACGTTGCCCACGTAACGATATAAATTCGCATTAGCCGCCGCGCGCTAAATCGAATTATGCGCACCGAGGTAAAAGCCGGCGGGCGTAGTCGTATCAGCGCGAAACGCGATTAAGAATTTTCCCGGTGTTCGCTCGGCGCCCCGTCCTTCGTTTTTTTTCCCCCTCTTTTCCTACCTCCGAGCTCCGGCGCGGATGCGCTCGGGGAAAAATTCGAGCAATCAGGCTGATTAGAAAAGGCTCGCTCGGCCGGTCGGTGTATAAATAACAAGCGCGCGGTCGCTCGCCAATTATGGTTAATAAGGCGAGGCGCGGGGGTAATTATTGTGAAAGCTCGGGGTCTATCAATCACGGGGACGAGCGACGACAGCGAGTGGCGAGGGAGGGAGAGAGGGGCTACGGCCATACGGTCGGGACGATAAGGAGGCGATAGGGACGTTATCTGCCGCAGTGCCGCCCATCCCGCGCGGCTGAGGAGGTATAGACGGATTCGAGGAGCCGCGCCTAAGGCGGCCGGAACGGCTCCCGATGCCGATCCGCCCGAACGTCGAGGGAGAAAAAAAAGAGAAAGAAAAAAATGGCATATCTATGACGGAGGAATTGCGCGGGGGCGGCGGTCGCCTTATCTAGCGCGAAACCTCACTCGACCTTCTGTTCCTTCGGCTTTTTTCTTATGCGTGCGTGTATCCGCACGCTCGAGTGTTGTATATTGAGCCACGACGGCGGCAAAGAAAAATTGTTTCTTCGTCGCGCGGCGTACTTTTTCTGCCCCTTTTTGGCGAAGATTTATCGCTAAATTTTAGCGCGAACAATTGAGTTCAATGGTCGTTTCGACGATCTCTGCTGGCTGCTCATCGTTCGCGGAGAGAGAATTTTTCTTTCTTTTTTTATAGCCACTTAATTAATTCAATTATACATCGATGCTTTTATTCAAGCTTTTAAAGTGATTTAATAAATCGCAATTATACAAGTTGTTGAGCATCGTTAATGAAGAATATAATAAATTTATATGAAACAATGTCAAATCGAGTTAAAAAGTAAATTTTAGTTAAATCGCGACTCCATCATTACCTGACAGACATTTTTCGAATAATTTAATGCGACAGCTAAATAAGTGCTACCTTCGTTGCAATATAATTTACCTCCTCGACTCGGTCATCTCGCTCAATTAAAAGCGAAAGGACCGCGAAGCCATTTCGAGCACGACCGATCCCGAAGAATGAGTCGCCTTCCATAATTAAAGAGAGGAAAAAAAGTGAGCGTCTGTAGAGGCGGCAGAAAAACGTAGTACCTATACCCAGCTAAAGAACGAAATGAGGCAAGATAAATTTGTTAGCTTTTTTTTCGGTAGGGTGCCAAGGGATGGCGGGGGAGGGGGGGAGGGTGGTGCTAGATTAGCAGTCGATAAACGGTTCACGAGAGAAGGAGACCGGCGCTCCCCTCTCCTCTCGGCCAGTGCCTGCACACGGCGTGTACGTGAGGTGCAGAGGGAAGGGGGTGACTCGGGGGCCACTTCTCGCGCGGCTCGTCGCCTCGAGGCTCGTTCAGATAAGCTCGGCCGTGAGCGCTCGCCGTCCCACTCTATCTCGGTTTCACTCGCCCTTATTCTCCGGCCGCGTATATAAGTGGCCCGGAAAGCCCGGTGGACCGACCGTCCCCCCCCCCCTGTCTCCGTCCCGTCACGTAACGTCGCCCCGTGTACAGCGCTGGCTCGTGTCGTCTCTCGTCTGACGCTTATCCGTTTGTCACTTCACTTCCCTGCCGCTAACGCGACAATTAAAAAGCGCTCCCTTCGCCGAGATAATAAGCGACGTGCGAGCGGTTATTTCGTGTGAACGCGCGCTTTGCTTTTTATCCTGTGATTCTGTTTTGGTACTTTTTATTTATTTACTTTTTTTTATTTGATCATTTGACGGGCGAACCGAATTTGCAAAAGAAAAATAATAATTAATATTAACACTAAGTGTCGCAGTTGTTACTAATTAAAGCTCTTTATCAGTATATTTTTCACCTCTGACAAGGAATTATTAAAGATGTCACATTCGATAAGGTATTTATTCCAAGTACTTGCAGTCCTAATAGGAACTGAGTGAAGAGTGAATCTTTTTTAATAATGTCGACGTAGAATACACATTATTTATTTATTTATTTTTGTTAGTCTCAGAGGTGAAGTTGATTTCTGAATTCGAGATTTATATTTTATTTCTCGGAGTGTTTTAATTAGTTCGGCCTACTTGAAAAATTAGTTCACCCTCTCGGATTAATAGACTTTTGTTTCTGCTTTTATACGCGGATAAAAACTTGGAGTGAAAACGTGGTCAGCGGGGGAACAAAAGTTAAAACAAAATTCGTAAGAAGCACTATTAAAAAATTATTAAGGACCGAAGTTAATGGCAGTGCGAAAATTACAAGAGTTCTATGCACGATTCACATATTTAGTTCGACATGTTTCTTTCTACCGCCAAAAATTATATCTAAATCAATTCAAAAATTCACTTAAAAAAATAAACTCAAAGGAAAATCGGACAAAGAGAATTTAACGGGGGGAGGGAATGACATATATTTTTTTCATTTTCTTGTAGCGAAAATATCCCTTAAATTCTTAAATCGTTCCGAGAAAAATTGCCGAAGTAGTGGAGTTGTAAGTTGCCGAGCATAATAGGCACTGCTGCCTGAGACGGGACTTTAGACGCGTTTTTTCAAAACGATTTTATATTTTCAAAGTCGGCGAACACTCTCTTTCAAAAACTATTGCACCGATCCTTATCAGATTTGGCACACTTTTTTAATATATAAAATAGTCGACCTCAACGTTTTCCTTTTTCCTTTTTCCTTTTTCCTTTTCTTTTTTTTTCGAGATCTTCACACTAAATAGCGAAATTTTTAAGTGAAATTCGGCATTTTGCTTAATTTAGTCTCACAAAATTAAAAAACAAGATCGGGCAAAATTATTCTTCTAACCAAAACAAATTAATTTTTTTATTTGAGATAATCCGTTCGCGCGGTATCGTGTTCACAAGAAGTCGCCCTTTTAAGAATGCGCCGTCGAAAATGCTCCGCCAGCCACCTATTTTTTTTTTTAAATTACTGGACAAAACTTTTCTAAAATATTCTTCAATAATTATTCAATAACATATAGAAAGATTGAATAAAAAACTTTTATACCGTTGCGTCAAGAAAAAAAATAGTATACGCGCCACGGGAGTAAATAAAGAAAGCCTCAGATCGCATGTTTGTCACTCTCAGCTTCGCCTCGGGCGACAATTTACATGCAATCTGAGACATTCTTTGTTTTTCCCTCCCTAGGAGCGTAATATACTATTTTATACAGTCGCCACCCCCCCTCCTTAAACATTCTCCCAAGAAATTTATAAGTACATTGTTTAAGTAAAATAGCGCCCAATTCAGTAATTCGCTTTAATTAACCGTCGGCCACGGAAAAACGTAGCCCCTCGCCCCCGCGTCGCAATGAAATTCCTTTACCGCGAAGGATGCACCGCGCGGGAGGACGGAAGCCGAGGGGACGAAAAGAGATCAATATCGAGTCCCGGCTATGTGTCCGGGTAGTCGGTGGGGTGCATGCGAACGAGGGAAAAAGTCCGCGGCGCCCGGCGCCACTTCCGTGCACCTGTTGCACCTGGCTGCGTCGCCGTCACTCTCCCTCCCCTATACCCTCCCCCAGTCCTGCACGCTTCCTTATGCTAAATGCGCGAGCGCCACCACGTGGGTGTGTACGTATACCTGGGCGATGGGCGCATATGCGCGAAACGACGGGTCCGGCCGATGCAGGCGGGAAAAACGCGGCAAACTTGTTTGGGGAACGCGCGAATCCACCTTCATATGAGGCGGAAGAGTTTGCCGCGAGTCACTATGGCTGACGCCTTTTCCTCCGTATTCGTTTACTTTATATTTACGCTCTCTTATTGTTTCTATTGGATTTTTCCCATATTGCGTGCAAAGGGGCGGAAATGGAAACAGCCGGTTATGGTGAGACTATCGTTCTTGTTTTTTTTTCTTAATCGAAAATGAAGATTTATTATTTTTTGAAACTTATTTTTCAGGATAATGTTTTATTTTGCAGTTGTTATTGTTTTTTTTTTTAGATTTACTTTGATACTTTATATAATACTTTGAATTTCTTATTTTTTATTTTATTGAAAATTTATTCCTTTTAAGGAGACCTTCAAGAGATTTTGAAAAAATTTATCAGTAAATTTAATAAAAAATATTTTACAAATTGGAACGTTTAAAAATGTGCTGCACTCTTTCTTGTTAGTTTATTCATTATAATTTGCAAGCTGTTATTTCTTCTTTGTTTTTTCTTATAATTTATTATTATAAAAAGGGCTTTTAAGCCCGCACAATAGTTATAGATAAGATAAATAAATAAATATTAAACTTTAAATTCAATGCTTTTAAATTCAACGTGTTTCAAAATACAATCTACGAGAAAAAAATCATTCTTTTATTCAAGATTTTACAATTTTGAAAAAAATATGAAAATCATCATGAATGCCTTATAATAAATCTAAGATTTGATATATAAATTGGAGGCCATCTTCTGACGAGAAAGGGCAAGGAAATCGATCGAGTTTACGTTTAAGGTGCGT
>JAWWEP010000009.1:2360478-2377411 GCA_035582995.1 Sycophila quercilanae | reverse complement strand
TTGAAATTCGAAAATTCGTAAAGTGCCCCCTTTTTCCGTGTACTTGATACGGCACCAAACGCTTGACCCTCCTTAATCTAAAGTTTAAGGATCTTCCATAAAAAAAATAACAAGTTAAACGTGTATCGTATCGAGACTATAAGTTAAAAGTATATTGATAATTGAAAGAAACACAAGTGGCACTGACACGTACAGAAAGAAAATATTCTTACAGTATCATTATTTTGTTAACTTATTCAAATATCCCGCTTACAATCAAATAAACATGGAGTCGCGGAACTACGGAACAGGAGTTGTGTGTGTCTGTGACTTCACAGTTCTCACGTTTACATAGAAGCGAACTCCAGTCTTTATTTATAAGAAAGCACATTCCTTTATTTACGTAAATAAGTAGTTTTGTTTCATGTTTCGTTTTTGATAAAAAAATCTCAAATGTTTTTCTCTACTACGAGTTTACTATATGCATCAATTTTAGGAAGAAAAGTAAATCTGTTTCCATTGAACATTTTCATTGAGTACATTATACCAGAAACTGTGGCGACCCTAGTTCCACATCCTCTCTATAGAGGCGCTCTCCCTAGAGGCGCTCCCTCTCCGCTGACGGCGTCCTTTTGAGCGTCAGTTCGTTGCCACCCTGCTTACCTTAAGCATCCCTTCTTCTATTGTTGACTTTATTCCTGTTATTGTTGATTGTTATTTATTGGTTAATAAATTGTTATTGTTAACTGTTAAAGTTAGTTGGGTATATTATTTAGTGTATAAACCGGTTCCCTCGTTCCGCCAGTTAGTTGCCCGAGCACACTAACACACACACATAAAAATATACCCACAAAACTGATCGCGTACGCGTAGTCGCGTCGTGTGTAAGTTTAGTACCACCATTATGAAAGCCGCTTTACATTTTTCACCTAGTCTAATCTAAGAAAGCCGATGTGCACGTCAAGAAAAACAAGCGACGAGTACCGAACGTAACACTAATGTAAAAACAATAATGGGTGTTATATTTCTCGAGCACATTGGTGGTAATCGCCTATTCTCATGTGCGTCTTGCGACACAAATTTGACAAACAGAGATCAGCTGATAAGTACCCGGTTTACCGGAGCAACTGGCCGCGCATTTCTCTTCAACAAAGTTGTCAATCTGAAGTACAGGTATATGTAGTTTCCTCACATTGCTTCATCTACTCTTTGTTGCTAATATTTGAACAAATTAAGTTTTCATTTCGAAACTATTTTCAACTTTGAGTACCTAAGTACGCTTGAAAATGCACAGTCACTTTGTTTTGCCTGAACAATGTGTTTTTAACCAATTAATTTACAAAGGTAAAACAAGCTATTTCATTGTAGAGTACTTTCATGAAAGTAATAGTGGATAATGTTTTGTTTTTATTAATTGAGCTTTGCATAAGTTCATTAAATTTTATTTGAATTAAATATCATTTTTCCAAAATATTTGATATGCAAAAGATTGCATAATTATTTCTTTTTATTTCTTGGTTATGGTGACTCTGTAATGCGTGTGTGGATCTTCATTTTATAAATATTTAATTTTTATGAACAACTTTTTTTTTTATTACAGCGATGTTCAAGATCGAGTAATGCTTACTGGACGTCACATGGTAAGAGACGTCAGTTGTAAAAACTGTGATGCGAAACTGGGATGGATGTATGAATTTGCCACTGATAAAAATCAACAGTACAAAGAAGGCAAAGTTATTTTGGAACGAGCACTTATAACGGAAAGTGATGGTATAAGTGAAAATATATAATCTCATAGGTGTAACCTTAATGTATCTTGATTATGGTTATATCCATGTTGTATTATTACTTTATAATCATTTTACAATTAGCTTTCTTACGAAGAAATGTTATTAAAGAACTGTATTCAAGCGTCATGGCTAGTTGATAAATTTAAAATTATTAACTGGTTACTTTGTATACTGAACATTGTTAGGTGACTGATGTATTGTATTATTTGTAGAATAGATCTACAAAATAATGAGGCAATATTAAGCTACTGTTTGTGTATATGTGATTGACTAATAATTTAAGTTAAGTTTATTTAAACTTTTTAAAATTGTTTATTTTTATTACTCTAACTCTTTATTATATAAATATGAGTGAGTGAATCAGTGAAAAATGCTATCTATATTTCTACTTATGTAACTTTAATGCAAATTAGTACAGCTAATTTATAAACAAAATCAAATTTTAATGAAAAAATGTTTGTGAACATTTATTTCTAATTCTGTTACCTGTAATGGTTTAAATGTGCCCTTTTTAGAGTAATTAGTTTATTGAGTAATCAACTTCTTAAAATTTTCTCAAAACTTTGATCGTACATTAAATTTAAACTTTCATTTTTTTAACATACAATTCCTGTTTCGATCCACTATGAAAATAAAAAATAGTTTCATTGAATATGTTAAAACTATTTTTAACATATACGTTTGAAAATATACTATCACAAGAAAATTGAATGTTATTTCAGCACCAAAAATCTGTGTTAATTTACTTTATAATTATAATGTTTGGAAGCTGTCCAGTAATTTTTGTTATATATAGATATAATAGATGGGTTTTACTAGGCTGTGTCTACAAGTGCACAATAGAAGAGGGAGATACAAATATGATGGTATCTTAAGCATGATACCTCAAGTTTAAAAGTTTACAGATAAAGATCAACTTTCAATACCAGACCTAATGATGCTTCCTTAAAAGTTCGAGCGTCGGACATAAAGACAGTAAATGAGAATTAAAATTATAATTATTGTACAAACAGCTAAAATTTAGTTTGAAAATTAAGTCATGTACAAATTATTTTAAAATTGATTTCAGCCTATGCGTATGGATAACGGAATAGCAAGAATCTCGGATCGTTAATTGTATATCTAAATATAGTTTAGCCGCAAATAGCATTGAACTTTAACTTTTGATATCTGGTTTTAATAAAGATTATTTCAACTGCTGTAACATTCAAAATGACAGGATTTTAAAGCACTATCTATGATGTACGGAAAATTGTTTTGCTCTATCAATATTTATCGTGAAATTCTATTTGTTAATTAGCGTAAATTAAAAAAAAAATGTTTGATGTATTGCAAAAATAGGGGTAAACGGTACAGTTGTTGGCCAACAGTGATAGTGATTGTTCGAATTTCCACATACCTATATAGATATGCCAATCATTATCTTAGTCAGGTCTGCAAAATCTATTTCGATTTTGGCGAATTTTTAATAATCGTCCTGTAATGTTTATTTTAACGCAGATTGATGTTCTAGTTATGTAAATATGCTAGGACTGATTTTAAACAAAAGGTTATATCAAATAAAATTTATATCCACCTCTTTTTTCTACTTTCCTATAACTAGATTGTTGTATATGGAAATCTTCATATTCATCATTGGTACAAATATGGCAGACTTGTTATTTAATATCAGTAATAATATTTGTATAAAAAAGTTTTTAAAAAGATCCATTGTAATATAACATTTATTTCACATTTACATTTTTCAAAGGCTGATTAACTATGTACTTTAAAATGTTAACATTACGAAATAATGTAATAAATTATATGTAAGATTTAATTTTAACAAACGGATTATAAAAGAGCTTTTTTTATTCCTCTCCCCTATTTTCATGCTAAAAAAATAAAATTTTTAGAAAATTATTTAGAAAGATTTTAAGGGATTGCATAGAAAAGAATAAAAAGATAGAATGTTTTTTTAAATTAACCGTTTTATGCTCTTTAACAATAATGACACATTTGGTGATGTACAAAAGTTCTTTACAGTTTATATTTCTATCTAAAAATTGGACTGTTATAAGTGTTTTTTTTTTACATTATCACATGAAATTTTGTAATAAAAATCTCGCATTACATAACATTATCGATTTAACAAACGTATATTTTTTTTAGAATGCTTATAAACAAGCTTTTTTGGAGCCCCCTGTAACATTTTAAAGCATATTTTGCTTTATGCAGGCACACTTCTAAGAATTTACCCATGTCGAACCCGTAAATAGAAATAATTTCTAAAGTAGATTATAATAAAAAATGTTAAAAGCTACAATATTTTACAAGACATAAGAAACTAAAATTCAATCATAGTATGCAAAATGTAAAGGTTAACACTTTATAAAATTTTTTTGTTTGGTTTTGTTCGTATATACCATGTATTTATAACATAACAACAATTTAGCTAAGTAACTTTTGCAAACTTACGCCTCCACCGTAGTAGAATCTTCAGTGCCTCGTATGAATTCTTACAAATTCAATTATCAGCTCTAATTTCTAAATAACGCGTCACTTTTTGCAAACAATCGTAAGAATTGATTTCTACTTTACTTCGTTTGCATAAAAGTACTCTCTCCTCGTGTACTAATAAATTTGCGCATTATATATAATTTAGTCAAAATTTATAAAAATATTTTTTTTTAGTATTCAGTCATATGAAAATCGGTTATCTGGATTAACTTTGTGCAAACAAATTATTGATCTGAGAGTGTATCGAGGTGAAGGCTTCGATTAGAATGCAGAATGATTTTACTAATTTTAATGGTACTCTAATCTCATTCAAAGTCAAATGTTAGGCAAGTGTTGGGCAGAATATATATAACTAACTTTTAAAATAGATTTCCATATGTATTTACATATTTTCAAGTGAACGTACGTGAAAAATTACATTTTTCAATGAGAACTATATAATTTATATAGTCAGCTTCAATTTTTAGTAGAAAAAAGCATTTGAGTCTTGCATTATTATTGTTCAATTGCTCTAAACAATTCTTTTTAATTGAAAACATTTTCGAAGCAAGATTAATTTTTTTTTATTTAATAATTGAAGTCACCAAATGAAACACTCAAATTTACTATCATAGACATAAACTTAGTGATTTCTAAAAATATATATATATATATATTTGTAAGTATAGCTAGAACTCAATTTTACACGCACCTTTTTTTCTTTTACAAAAAACTTTTTAATTATCAATTTCTTCTCATGTCACTTTCTAATTGCTTAGCTTGTAACTTCTAATGAATCGGTGTCTAAGAAATTGCACTTTTTCGTGTCCACTGGAGTGTACACACATTATTATACACTCAAAGAAGTCAAAACTTCCAAACATCATACTTAGCGCGTGAAAAGACTCTCTCTGTACACATGACGTTTTCTTGCAATTATGAATAATCTGCGGTAACTGTCTGTTTTGCCTACAAGTTTCTTATCGAACTTGGAGAACGAACTTGTGTCATATTCTTATTTTCACTAATTTTAAATATACACATTAGTTAAAATCAATCACTGCATTGACTTCCGCCGTTCACTTTGATTAACGGCTGCGAGCGCCTCCTCTGGTAGACGCGACGGATCATTAAGAATATCAGTGGCCGTACAGAGATACCTCAATGAGTTCAAAACAGCTGCAATTGAAAAAGTACATTATTTTTCTGACGTTTACATTTTACTTATCTACATGTCTATTTATATAGCAAGTCTAAAAATATTGAACACAATGTATTTTAGTAGCTTTGTTTTGTATACAATTTAACTTAAAAAATGTCATTTTCATATAAAAATTTATCGTTTACACACCTGGCCTGAGATCAACAAGAGAACAGTGCTGTTCCACCCATAATATTGTTGTTCTGTATAAATCTTCTATACTTGCAGTTGATACAGAAGCATTAAAGGAAACCATTAGAGGTTCTAACAGTACACTGAACTGTAATTAGCGGATTAAGGAAAATAATGAGTTACATAAATATATAATATCACTTAAACATTTTAAAAGAAGGATACAATCCAAAATTTCCAGTTATCCCGAGTTCGCGTTCTAACGTAGTCGTCGAACATCTCTTTCATTTTATTTGTCCTTTGTCTTGAAACTGGAGCCCCAGTGGCAGGTAACATCGCTTGACAATTGCTAAAAGTACAAATATATTATTTATACATAATTTACAGGCGTATTTTAAAGAAAGAAAATTTTCTGAAAATAGTGCACACCTTATGGCCGCATTGAGTGAGTCAATCTGCGATCTCAGCTTATCCATTTCGTCTTTCAGTTGATGTCTTTCTGATCTCAGCAGCCGTATGTAATCCGCGCCCTTCTGCAACATCGCCGCTTTGCTCATTTTGGTGTTTGGATTTTGGCTCAGCTGGGGTATGAGGCTGTACAGCATGTCGAAGCCATTCTTGATGTTGTAACGCCGCTTCTGCTCAGCGTGTATGTGACCAACGCGTCGTTGTTCCTTGTACTGACCACGCTCGGTATCGCCCTTAACGAAGCTACGATTTGGCGACAGAGGGCTGCCGAGACTCATGGGACTGTGCATAGGACTGAGACTCAAGCCCTGAGGGCTGTGCGCGTTGGAGTTATCCTTCGGTGAATTGGGATTGCTGCTCTGATTACTCGTATTTAACAGGATTGCCTGCCCTGAACCCGACTGTCATAAAAAAATCATTGTGAATTGCAGAAAATGCTATACTTCAGTCATTTATAAAAAATATGTTAAAAAAAAATATTTCACCTGCTGCTGGCTTTGACCAGGTACATTGACAGCTGAGTGTAACGACTGGACTGTTACAGGTGTACTGATGTGATGAGTAGTTTCCGTGACTTGAGCACTGGGAGTCATCGTCGGTGACAGCATTGGTAGGATATGTTTGACGTTGACGGATTGACCGCCGACTTTGTCGGGGCCCGTACTTACTGTGTATAGATTCTGTGAATCTAAAAACAAATTAAGGTTAAATTGAAGCAAATTGCAAGACGAAAGACTCTAATTGACAAAAGTCGTATCCCTTACTATTAGTAGTGAGTAAATGTGCAAGTAAAACGTTGTTATTTAGATTTAGGGCTGGATCGCTGACCGCAGAGACTAGTGGAGGTGGGTGCGTCCTAGGAGCTGTCAGTGAAGAACTACTCCGAGATCTATTCCTCACTTTCATCTGATACTAAAATAAAAAATAGTTCATTAATCAAATGATGAAAGATATTTTTATTTTTATTTGAATTGCACAAAAGAAGCAATCAAATTATTGTTTTATTTGTTTATTTAACACGAAGTATTTGCACTACATTTTTTAAATAAAAAGTCGACTTTAAATTTAAAAGATTTAAAAAAATGCTGATTAATATTCTTTTTCAGTAAAATATGCATCAATTGAAGATATTCGCGCACTCGAAGTGACAAAGCAAACGAAAATTTCCAGAAAAGAACTAACTTTTGGCACTGCGAAGACTTCCTCTTTGATTTCAGGTTGCGGGGCAGCGGGTCGAGGCAGCAACTTCGTCGGATGCAAGGCTGGCGCGGTGAGATCTATCCCCGACGGTTTGCATTGCAGGAGTACGTGCGGCTGCACTGACTGCTGGGCCGTCACTGCGACCACCGACTGTGCTGGCAGTGCCTGCAAGACAAGCGTCAACGGGTAAATGACAAAGTTGCGCGCACTCGACGTGCAGGCCGAGGGAGACGAAGACGAGTCTCGCCTCGAAGGAGCGTGATTTTTTTTTTGGCCCGGATCGCTACAATTTGGCCATCGCCACTCGTCTCGTGCGCACGCACCGATAGCTACAGATAAGTGCTCGCGAAATTTCAATTAGCTGGCGGAGGTGCCCTGGCGGCTCTAGCAATAAAGTTCAATGCTACTAATATATTTTTTACGAAAATTAATGTTATTCTTTCACGTACGTAGATAATTGCACAATTTACACTCTTATATGAGTAATAGAAATCATTACGTCTTTACGCATAGTAGATCTTACGCGAAATCTCATTTAACTTTTAAATACAGTGTTCAAAAAACAATGTGTTTTTTAAAAGCATATCCTACAATATCGTTCCGTACCTAGTAGATCGTTATCATCCACATAATACTTCGGAAAAAATGAACATCATAAATAATTGTAATAATTTTTCAGCTAATTTTATAGTATTAAAATGTTTTTTTCTCAATCTTCAAGTAAAAAATCTAGTCTTATTGCAGTGATATCTCATACGAGATTTGCTCTAGAAAATACATTCAATGAAATTTACTGATTTATCAGTGAGGATCAGGTAATTTCCTGGAAATGCCCTGATCCTCACTGCTAAATCAGTGAATTTTTACTGGTAAATAAGCGAACATTTCACTGGAAGGAATTTAGAGAGTAATGTTTGAATTTGAGATTTCCGATGAGATTTAGGCTCCGTACATTTTCGAGCAGAATTTGTCAAGTGAGAATATTTCTTACGTACGCGTTACAAGAATATAAATCGGTCGCTTATCAATTAGAATCTAAGTACATTTCGCTAATTCGTCTTTATAATAAGACAATAAATAACATTCCTCTGCTTCGACATGAACGCGTAGCACAAATCATTTGCACGCGGCGCGAAATAAAAGGAAGAAAACAAATTAAATGAGTGCTTCTATGGAGCCTGCGTTTTTCACCTTGAGGCTACTACTAGTGAATTTGCATTGCTGGGCATCGAAGCTCTGCGCTGGCGGTGGGAATTTGTAACCCTGGTTGGCAATCTTATTGTATGGCTTGCAGGAGATGCTCGGCTTGAATGGCTTCTGGACCTGCTGGTTTTGCTGCTGCTGCTGCTGTTGCACTTCCGACACGAGCTGCTGCTGATTTAGAAGCGTCTGCACGTGTTGGTTAGCCTGGTCAGCGAGGCCGAGCTGTATCTGACTAGACTGTGCGAGACTAGCGCTCTGCACTTCCATGGCATAGTCGCGCTGGGATTGGTAGGCTAATTGTTGCTGCTGCGATGACGCCTGATATGTTTGCTGTTGCTGCTGTTGTTGTTGCTGTTGCTGCTGCTGTTGCTGACTTAGCCGGGAGGCGCGCAGCGATACCCTACTCTGCCGGGGCTGCTTTTCTCTGACAGGCTGAGTAGGCTGCTGCATCGGCGGCTCGAAGCTTTGTGGGAGCGAATTATAGTTTTCGTTAACACCACTGTAATATTAGAAAAAGCATACTTAATCTATTTTATTTTGACTGCAATGATTTACTTATGTAACATTGGTCATACACTCGCATAATTCGTTTACAAAATATTGAGTGCATCTACATTCTCATTTAATTTTTTACTCTCTTCTTTATATTGCGAATTATTAATTAATTACAGTTTAGGCGAGAATGTAGATTGAAACAAGTTGAACTTATGAACAATTCTTTGTTTTTTTTTTTTTTTTTTTTTTTTTTTTTAATTTCACGACAATTATTCTTATTTTTTTTTTTTTTTCAAGAATGCACGTGTGTTGCTATCTGTATTATTTTTAAATAATGCTACAAAAAATTATATTTTCATTGAAATTTATTAAAAACTGATGATAACATGTTGAGAAAAACAATTGCTAAAGCATGATTCCGATTGAACACGTCTTAATCGTGTCTTTATAACATACTTATTTTAATAATAATTAACAATTTAAAAGACCTGCAAGAAAAAATAATTTTTTTTGAATTTTCATGGTCTGGTAATTTTTTAACAATTAATCTTTTGGACAAGACCAAAATAATTGTTTTCAGCAGTTTAAAATCAGTTCTACGACATAATAAATAAAAGCCATTTATTTATTTGCTTACAAGATCTGAAAAAATTAAACGTACCTAACAATTATACTATTTTTTTGTTTTAAATTGCAAAAGAATAATTTAACAAAGCACAGTTTAAAATGCCTTGCCTACGAATAATAACATTACTAAAATAATATAAAATTCACTAAAATAAATGAACAACTAAAGTAAATGGAAATAGTATATATTACCATATTACTGTTTAGTACAATCAAAAAATATGGTATCGACAAATATACTAAGATTTACTATGCAATAATAGCATAGATTACTTCCACTGTTTTTCTCAGTGCATAAATACTCACACATTATTCCTAAAAACTCCAGCTGCCGCGGCCTCTTGTTGCTGCTGCTGTTGCTGCTGTTGCTGCTGCTGTTGCTGCAGTTGCTGCTGATGCTGCGTGTAAATTTTAGCGGTGTACTGGAGACTCTGGAGGCTCGATTCCTCGGTCTGCATGGACTGGCCGCCGGTGGCGCCCAACACCGAGGAGTCGCCCTGCAGGCTGCTCACTTGATTCATCGGCCCCATGAGGTCCAGCTCCGGGTAGTTCGCGTTCAGCGAACCTCCGTGGAACACGTCCTCCTCCGGCACCGGCGGCAGCCGCGAGCTCAGAAATTCTGCGGTCAAACGAATTGCGTAGTTGTAAGCCTTCGGTGCTCTTGCAGCTTCACAGAATTCTTTATAGAAAAATTAATCGATCCGATCTTCCGTCCCGGTCATGAATATTGAAATACTAGTTTGTTAATCCGCTCGGTATTCTCGAGCGCGTTATACACTCCGTTATACACCTTTGCCCGGCGATTGGCGCGATTCGAATAAAATGCGGGTGTTTTTTTTTTAATCGATGCCGCTGCGTCGAAGCCGTTTTTTTCGAGATCGACTAACGCAGTTTCTTTTTTTTTATCAACGATATGTAATATTTTTTTTTCTTTTTTTTTTTTAAATGTAAAATAGCCTGGATTTGACTGGTGATAAATCTTGCGTCTTGTCGAGGAGAATATACCTTGAAGAGGTTCCAGCGTGTCTATGAAGTCGTCCAGGTTTGGCTGCAGTGGTCCTAAGCTCGGTTGAATGAAGTCGGACAGACTGGCTCCTCTTGCTGCAATTTAAATTTAACATGTATCTATGGGAAAGTTGATATAAAGCGGCTCTCGATGAAGAGCTGGAGTAAAGAAGTAGACCAACCGATTTCTCGGGGATCGGGGAAGTACAACGGCTGGTTCGAGCTGATCGTCGAGAAAAGCGTGTCGGTCATGAGCTCCATGTAATCTTCGTCGACCATCATGCTATGCACACCGTCTCCGCCTAGGATGCCGCTGGCCCCGCTGTGCGAGCTTCCCGCGCCACTCCCGAACATCCCTGAGTTGCCCATACCACCGCCCCATTCCAGCGTGTCCATCGACTCCAACTGCACGCGACGTCAAATGCAAGTTTTATTATTATTTATTATGTCTTTTTTTTATATATAATGTTTACGCACTGTGAGAAATGTCGAGTAAAAATTATTATACTCGGAGAGAAATGTTATAGTGAAAATTACTGTGTTCCGTAGGAACGGAGTGGGATATACTCAACCTATGACGATTTTTACTATGAACATAGCCATTTTTACTATGTACACAACAATTTTTACTGCATGTTTTGTAGTAAAAATCGTCATAGGTCGAGTATGTCCCGCTGTTCCTACAGAACATAACAATTTTTACTATAACATTTTTCTCTTCGCGTGCTGACTGGGAAAATGATTGTAGATTGTCATTCTGAAAAAAAAATTACTAAACTACTTTATAGTAAAATTTACCAAATTATAATATTGTGCCGTATGCAAATTTCATATAAACAAAGTAAATTTTACTATAAAATATAGTAATTTGTACAGAGTGTCAGGCTGTAACTATACTTTCCCAGAGAGTATTAGTAATTTTTACGGGAATTTCTTCAAGTGCATGCATGGTATTAAGTACAATATCGTAATTCAATATGCAAAAGACTTTTACTTTTTATTTCCTTCAAAACTCAATTTTTTTATATATATGATAGGCGAAATAATTCTAGGATACTCTAAAATGTCATTCATGGGAATATTCTCAGGGATCGCTGGTAATTGCAAAAGTTTTTTATTTAATTTACTAAAAAACGGAACAGTATTTCCTAAATTATGAAATAAATTATACAAAAAATCATTGTAATTATGAACGTAATTGCAGTGTGCGAGAAGGTTACAAAATTCTGTGGCTATTGTTATTTTCTGCAATTATTAAATTGTTATTTTGAGGTAAAAATAAATATGCCGAAATCTTGACCACAGTGAACTAGATGAAATTACTTTAGCAAAATGAAATGATCTAGTTCACTCGGGTCAAGAATTTGGAGTAATTTTATTTATACCTGAATAATTGTTAATGCGAATGATACATTCGAACTTCATTATAAATTGTCATTTAGTCATGCCACGGTTAAACTGTTTGTTGCAAACTTTCAGGTTGATGAGTTGCATACGAAACATAAAAGTAAACTTTACCTTAAGTGAAAGAATGAAAAACACTCGATTCGAAAATGAAGAGTCGAGTCTAAGTGTTTCTCTGTTGCATTACTGAAAGGAGTGATATTTACAAAAATTCAGTAACACTTTATCCATAATTTAAGATTTATATATTGATAAATAATTCATGAAAACTGATAAAATTGAGACCTTGAAAAGGTTCTATATTGTAGGCGTAAAGCGTACATGCATTTGCAATTAGAAAAATTGATTATTACCGATCTGCTTTTGCATAATTGAATGAGATTAGTAATTGCGCGCTGGTGTGCCTGCTTACCATATCGCTTCCATCTTTGTTCGTCCAGCCAAGAATTTTGTTTCGATAAAACATACGCCATTTTTTGTACTCCGCCGTAACAGCCGCGAGCTTTCGCTTCCAGTATTTACCCTCCAAAACGACTGCCTGCGATAAGGTGAAAATGTGACGGATAAGCTTGGATTTTCACAGAACCGCTGATAAGCGTTTAGTTTCTTCATTTTTTTTTCTCTCGTCATTTTCTCTGCTCCTCCATTTTAATATCAGTCGCGTCGTTATCAGTGCTTCATGGAAAAGCGACTCTTGACTATAATAAAAATAATTTCAGCGAGAAATCGAACGAAATGCAACAAAAGTTTGTCGCAACGGAGGAGGACTACGAGTATTATTTTAGTATTGTACTTCGCAAATTTTTTCGATGAGAAGCACTGATAATGTTTAATTATTATTCGCGTTAACGAGCAGCTGGAATTCACATTGATAAAGAGAAAATAAAAAATCATTTACACGCAAATTCTTTTAATTTGTTGTGTCTTCTTACCTCGGGCTTATTATGCGTATCTACGTCAAGTGGGGAGGCGAATTGGCACACTAATGTGTTTTGCTTCAATATAACTGCAAAAAGAAAAGGAAAGACCACATTTAATTGGTTTCGATAAACCTTTTTGCTCGCAATTTCCTCAATTTATGGTAATTTCGTTTTTAAAGAGAAGTACTTTCGACAATCTACTTCTATTTTTCACATTTTCAGTATTTTAAAACGATGTTTAGTTGTATAAAATGAGTGTAAAAAGCGTATTGAAATGCTTAAACAAAGATCACCATAGTACTAGAATATTACCCTTGTTTTTATTACGCAAATTCACATTAAGTAAAAAAAAAAGTAAAACTTTTATGGCGAACAAAAAATAATTGTTATACTCTCCAAAGTATATTTATGACATGAAAATTGCAACTGGAAGAAATGCGCGGAAAGAAAAGTTCTAGTAAAAATTACTATACCGTTTTGCAACGCAGTGACAGACTGGACAAATAACAAATTTTTCTAGAAAGTATAGTAAAAATTGCTAGATTATTATAGTAAATTTTGGTGAACTTACATTATAAATGTTACTACAAGTTAAGCAAATTTTACTATCCTTTCTAGTAAAAATGTTTTATTTGTCGAGTCTGTGCTTGCCTTACAAAACAGTATAGTAATTTTTACTCGAATTTTTCTCTCCGCGTAGAACAGTTGGAAGAAATCGTAATAATGAAGGTGAACACGAATGATTATTTAAATAAAACATTTGTATACTAACGTGGCGACAAGCCATGAGCGAAGCTCGATCTACGACCAGGCGTCGAAATAAAAGGAAACCGTTCGAGCGAGCTCCTCTTTGTAAAAAATAAAGAGGCGCTCGAGCTCTGTCTAGCTAACTACCCTCCAATCGAAGCTCGTACTCAAAAGCTGACAAAGGACTTGGCGTCCCGATGCCGACTTTGCGGCGACGCATTTTGTAAAGTAGGAGGGAAATTCTCGGTATTTGCCCGACAGGGCGACTATTTGATAAAACTTCTGGATGCGCGATCTGTACACAACGATGAAATTAATATTTTAACATAAACCATACATATTTTTTTTTTAACAATTGCAGATTTGAACGTTATAAAGTATAAGTGTATCACTGTACACTCAGAGAAATGTTTGCGTAAGAATGACTATACTGCCTGGCAAGTAGTTACAGACTAATACCTTCTAAAAAAAATAAATATATTTTATAGTAAAATTTACAAGAATATTTGATAAATTTTACTATAAAGGTATTATGGTAATTTTTGTTTTTTTAACGAATTACTGTGACTTTTTTCTACGCAGTCTGTAGTAGTTTTTCATATACAAACGTTTCTCTCAGTGTATAAGGACAAATAAATACTAAACAAATTAATGAAAGAACAAGCAAACAAATTAAGAATTTAAATAATAAACTCAATATAAATTATTTTTTATAAGCAATGGCAGATTTGAAAATCGCAAGAAATATAATGATATAAATAAAAAATCTAGCTTTAACATGTAAAAATAATGTTCAAGATAGGAAAATTGAATTAAAAATAAAAAATAAGTGTATACTTAATGAAAATAGA
Organism: Sycophila quercilanae; assembly: GCA_035582995.1. Lineage (NCBI taxonomy): Eukaryota > Metazoa > Arthropoda > Insecta > Hymenoptera > Eurytomidae > Sycophila > Sycophila quercilanae. Next base: position 2,362,911 of record JAWWEP010000009.1, on the reverse strand, counting down.
AGTTTTATAAAATGGACCCCTGCGGAAGGCCCCCTCGTCAAACGACAAAACCGCCACCGTCTGCTATCAGTAATCAGTCTCAAGGCGCACACACGGTAAATTTAAAGATACCCCCGCTGATGACTTCCTGCCGGCTTGAAAGAACTGACGTGCATCCGCAACAAACAGGTCCGACAAATCTCTATTAAAGTCAACAATTAATTCGCGTAAAATAAAATTAAAAAAGAAATTAAAGCAAAATCCACGAAGTAAAAAAAAAAGTAAAAAAAAAATACGTGAAAGAAGGATGTCGTTCAGCGTGGAGTCTTCAGCGGGGCGTCGCGCGCAAAACTGAGGAGGTTTTGGCTGGTCGGTCGCGAATTATCTTGTGGATTTTCTTCGCGCGTCATTTTGTAATTGCACGCGGGGGAGGCGAGGCGGCGTGCACGAGACACTCGCGTGAATCTGTATTTGGCCCGCAGACATTCTCCCTCTCTCTTGTTTTCTCACCGTCCCCTCCTTTATTGAGCTTTTCATTATCAGTCGAGGAGATGGCGACGGTCTCCCCCAATGGTTTTTTTTTTTTTTTATGAAATGTATGCGAATAAAATGTTGAGCACAAATCGGCTTGTTAATCGCATAAAATGACTCCTAAGAATTCTTGGTTTTCGGTGCGTTATAATTATTTTTGTAATATTATGGCGATTGCAAAAAATAACTGGAACGATCAGCTTCGAAAATATGAATAAGTAAATAGATGCGCGCATTAAATTATTTACGTTATAATAAGTTTATCGAATTAATGAACGACTTATAAGCAAGATGGATATTCACTGGAGAAAAAAGGAATTTATGAATATTAACTTATTCATGGTTGGAGTGAGCGATCGATTGAAACATTTGATGAAAAGCGTTTTAAAGTTTAGTGAAGTCATGCCTATATTTAGAAGAGAGCACTGATAAACGGAGGATCAAGCAAAATTCACATTCCTTTCAGTTCTTAGTAAATTAAAATAATGCGATTGTATAAATATGGGTCTTCTCGGCAAAAGAACGGAATTTCTTTTCTTTTATTTTCTTTTTTTTAATCTCCGAGTTATAGTTCTGATTCTTTATTTTTCTCTACTTGCTTTTTCACTTATAGCACGATCAGCATTAGCGAAAAAGTAAAAAAAAAAAATTTACAGCAAAAAAAGCATAGATGCATGTTTCTTTTAAAAGATCCTTTTTAACGAAAAATCTTTGAAAATACATGTTTGATTTATTCTCGAAAAATTACGGAAGTTATTGTTTTTTTTTCTCGAAGGAAATTGTACAACAAAATTTAAGCTAAAGTATCCAGAAATCACAAGAAAACAATCAGTTATTGATTGCATGTCTGATTGATCGAGTCTTTTGTCGATAAAACACTGATGCGATTTAAAATTATACTTATTTTCTATTTATATATCATGTGTAATGTACTATTACAGAAATTTAGTTTAATCATTCTACGTATGTACTTGTACTGTAACAACATTTATTACTTACTTTTCCTAATATTTAAAATAAATAAGACCTAAAAATTTGCAAATAAGAGGCACTTATAAAGTAGTTATCTAAATTAACAAAGGAAAATTCTATTTATAAATTTTCTTATCAGCTTTCAAATGAATTGACACTTAGTAAGATTTTAACCAACCTGGATTGATGTCTGTTCGTTGAATTAAGTTAAGCAAGGAAAATTTTATTTTAAATTTAAAAGGATAAATTAAACGCGAAGAACACGTGTCACTGTGTCTCGATAGGTACATTTTACATACATTTTAAGGCGTTTACGTAATTACAATTTTCCAAGTTGTTTATAAGTATCACATTTTATTTAATATTTCAAAAACTATACTAACGGTCAAATATCCTAAATTATTATGAGTGCGTAAGGTTCTTTTTTCCATCTTTTGAAAAAGGATTTTAAATAAATATAAGTCAGGAATTTAACAATCTATAATAATTAGTCTGGCGATTAAAATTAAAATAATAAAATTTCAATTATATTATTAGAATGTTGATAAAAATATGTCTCTAATTAATCTAAAGTATTCCGCTAAATTACATTTTTTAAGTATTTAACTTATTTAGAAAGATTATAATCAAACACTCTTCATAGCATAACTAAGCAAGACTAGTGTTATTGGATTAAACCAATTATAGGGTTATTTAATCTTTAGACTGATCTTTTTAGTCATCGTAAAACTAGTCATGTAATGCCTATAAAATATAGTAAAAAACGGACAATATTAAATCAAAGATATTATTTGAAATCATGATAAGTTCTGTAGTTTTGGGTTTCGGAACTAAATAATATCAATGTATTGCACATATGAGCAATTCTACAAACAATAAGCACTTTTGAGGTCGATCCATGATTAAAAATTTTGGATCAAGCACGCGTTCCGGACCCGGTGCATTCTCTTC
>JAWWEP010000009.1:2339599-2355521 GCA_035582995.1 Sycophila quercilanae | reverse complement strand
AGTAGTAGTAGTAGTAGTAGTAGTAGTAGTAGTAGTAGTAGTAGTAGTAGTAGTAGTAGTAGTAGTAGTAGTAGAAGTAGTATTACTTAGTCACTTTTATTCTAATTCTCTCTCTTTCTCTTTTGACGCTCTGCGCGTCAATCCTATCGAATTTCTCCTCTTTTTTTTTTTTTTTTTAAAAAAAAAAAAAAAAGAAAAAACAAACGTCTGTCTCCTTCAATCTTGGCGCGGCTTTTTTTCGTGAGTATGTTGGCGTCGCTTGGCTTTTAGGTCCATTGAGTCACCTCGTCGCTCACTGCAACAACAATTACGAGGAACGTCAGAGCTTAGAGAAAACCAGGGGGTGGCTTCGTCGGGAAGGGACGAAGCCAAAGGCACGCGTCTACTTTGCCTGGGACAGTCTATAAGGGGAGGATGCGTGGCTACAGAGTCGAAAGCACATCGAGAAGGTGGAATAAAGAAAGCTGGATCCGTCGATGTCGCTGAAGTGGAATCCGCTGCGCCTTGCCACTGCTGCTCCTTCTGGGCTGGTAGTCGAGCGCACTTTTGCTTAGATCGGCAACGAATTAAATTTTCTTGAAATTTCTTTTTTTTTTTTTAACTCGAGATAAAGGGACTCTGTCGCGTTTCCTTTTTCGCGGCTTATAAGCTTTGCGTTTGCGTCGAGTCGCCATGTGAAATATTTGACGGACGAAAGTCTCTTTATCTCGGCGCAAATAAGGAAACGCAGACGATGAAGATTATTTATAATGTGCAGTAAATAAAGAAAAGGTGAGCATTTGAAAAACGGTAAAAGGCCTCACTGAAGGGGTTTACAGAAACAAGACTGACAGTTTCCTCTTTCTCTCTGTATTTTCGTTTTGTGTCTTTTGTACAGGATCTTTTATATATTTTTTTTTTTTGTAAAAAAAAAAAATCATTTTCGGATGTTTACAATCGCGTTACCAGATGTTCTCACAACTTAGCTCTCCAGTTTTATGTGTATTTTTTTTTTTTTAATTAATTTTTTTTCAATTTTCAGTGCAAAGAAGAATGTAGACCAAAAAGCGCACACTCGTCCTTTGAACGACATCTCATCGGTAATTTTATCGAATCGCGCCATTCGTCCTCGCGTCCGCCCCGACCTCGCGAGGCGAAAGGAAGCGCGACGCGGTGGCGATCGCTTTTTTTCTACTTTAGTGCTTTATTCTTATCCTGTTATGTACTATCAAAAAAAAAAAAAAAAAAAAGAATTTGTTCACAATTAAAGACATTGCGATGTCAAACGAAACATAATAAGTAATTAATTTAAAATTAACAATTGATAATAGTCAATGAGGCCTTTTCTCCCCGAACGTCTTGGGTCGACCTCGCTCTGAGGGAGCCGCCGAGCGACGAGGATGTCCTCGATTTCCTCCCGAGCGAGGGGCAGCCGCGGGAGCGAGCTCGAACTTTTTTTTTTTAAATTTTTTTTAATTCATATCGAAGCCGTCCCTCGCGATATCAAATCTGCTGCGTTCGGGAGAAAAAAGTAAGGTGCGGGCGGGGGGGTGGGTAGGGGAGGGTTCGTCGTCGGGCTGGACTGTCCCGGCTCGCGCTGGATCGTCCTCTCCGTGGGCCGGGCCGGCCTCCCGGTGGTCCGCCTCGGCGCGCAACGATCCGCACACTCGTCTGCAGGCTCCCGGACTCCGCTCGAAACTCGCATCCCCACGGACACGCACAGGAGGCCGGGAGCGGCCCGCTGTCCTCGCCTATAATATGGTACTCCCGCTCTGTGCGTGTCCGGCGAGTGTGCTATCTCTCTCTATCTCTCTCTCTCACTCTTTCTCTCTCGTCTCCCTCTCGTTACTCTCGATTCGTTTTTGGTTTCTTTTGCTTTGGGTTTGTTTGATTTTTTTATTTTTGGTTTCTCAGAGATTATAGCTGGTGATCGGGCCGATTCGCTCGCTCTCTGCCCTCTCCGATAGGCTGCCGTCCGGGCGCGCGCGGCTTACTGCGTCGGCTTCACCGTCGGCGACACTGCAAAAAGAGAAACAGACGGGGTTCCCCGTGTTCATATTTTTTTTTTGTCGTTCGCACGGCTTGGCTGCGTCCCCCTTGAGAGAGAGAGAGAGAAAAAAGGTGCAAGCTGCGCTCCAGGCGGATCAGTCGTCGTTAGTCGTTGCGGCCGCTCGGCAAAAGCTGGAAAACGGTGGTGCGCGCGTTTATTATAGCTGCAAAGCGCGCTGGCGAAGTGCGAGGCACCGGAGTTCAGACTCCTTCGGTCGGGCGGGAGATTTTTGGGGCGATCGGAGGACATGCGGTCCCAGTTGAAAATATCCATATGGATGGACTGGATTCTACGCGGAATCTATTCGGATCCATGTGGATTGCATATGGCTATTTTCTACTGGAGTGCTCTTTAAATCTGAATTAGTGAAAATTCTGCGATTTCTATGTGAACTAATCTTTATGTGAATAGTCACATATTCTCAGTGAAAATTAAGTATGCCATACTAATTGAATAGTGTATTATTACATCAAGTGAATGTAAATTTAGACGATCTTATAAAACGTTATAAGAAGAATGCAGAAACCGCATATCTTAGACTCTAAGAGATTTTATCCGTGTTTATAAGATCGTTTCATTAGGTACTATTGTATACATGAAATTTCACTAATTAAGATTTAGAGAGTGGTGAGGACACACGGGGCTTCGGAGCTTCTCGGATTTGTGGTTTCGGCGGGAAAGTTGATCCGGGAACTGAACTTTTTGGGCGCCTGTTTTATTTTAGTGCGAGATAATGTCGGCAATTGTGCGAATTTTCGTAAAATACAGAAAAATTTCGTGGAACATCTGACGTGTTTCTTTTTTGTAATAATTTTTTTGTAGTACTCTAAGTACCATTTTAATTTACGTAATATTAACTCTTTGACACGTTAAAGAATCTTTTTTTATTTTGTAGTTACTTTAAATACTGAACTTTTCCTCATTGAGATTCAATGAATACTCAAAACGTCTACGATGATGCCGAGCGTCAAAAAGTTGAATGTTGTTAGATTTTTCTGTATTTTATATAAAGAAACCCTATAAAGTTATTAATAAAGGTGCAATAATTAAAAATTTTATTAAAATCGATTAAGAATTAACCATAATTGAATCGAATAATAAAAAGAAATTAAAAATGCGTCGGAATAAATAAGCAATTAAAAAACAGTAAAGCGATTAAAGAAAAAAGTATAAAAAGAGAGTTAGTTTTGAAGCAGCGGCATTATTCACATTACTGAGTGGTAAAATCGCTGTCAGTTGCACTATAATATCGAGATTATTAATTGATTTTTCATGGAAAAATTCGCAAAGCTGGTAAATAAGCCTCGACCAATCAAATTAATCGATCTAAAGTCGCATGAGGTATCCAAGAAAAAGGAGATCAATTGTAGCACTAATACAACACGTCTGGTGTTTTAAAATGTATATATTCTTAAGCAGCAGAAGACCGATGCGTTGCGTAGCAAATATTATAAAGTTCTTCTCTCTATGTTATTAAATTATTTTTAATCGAGTTGAAAATTTATAGCCTCGTTCTTTTTTCATACTAAAGTGATGATCGTGATGAATATGATGTATACAACATGATCAGGATTTAAAATTTATCATTATACGTTCGGATGAGCAGGCCTTTGAGATTTATTTTTCATAAATCTACAGTAATTGTTATTTACTTGCATTTCGCATTAACTGGATGCGGTGTTTCAATTTAGTTTCAACTGGCATTTTATCTTAAAGAGCTACTGGCATCCTACGCGCTAAAACGGCTAGAGTAATATTTCAGTCTTTTTTTTAGAGTCATTCTAGAGTTCATTTATTCATAGAGTTAAATTGGAAATTTACTTTAGTGGAGTGAAATAATCAATTTACACGAGTAGAATGACTTAATTTCACTCTGATAAAGTAGGATTTTTTAGGTATTTATGGTTTATCCTTTCACTCTAAATTTGAATGAAAAAATTAATCTATTTTACTCTGATCGAAGGAGTTAATTTCAATCTATAAACTTCGAGTGAACATTTGACTTCAGTAGAATCAAATTTAATTCTATTTAACTCTAGCGGCTTTAGCGTGTAAGTAGTGAACGTGAATAGGAAATACTGTACCTTTTGAATGAGAAAAGTTATATTCGCCGGTCCAGGTTCCACGTGAGTGTTGAGTATTGATTATTATTTTTTTGTTTTAAAACCACTCAGCAGGCAAGAATTAGGTAAGAGAAAAAGAGCTTTTGAGATCCAGAGTAGATGAGGATACACATAAAGTGTCTTGAGCTGAGGATAACACTGTTTTATTTGATGTATTTTTTTTTTTTCATTCCGGATCCTGGGTGATGATACACTCAGATGCGTTGACTACTTTTCAAAGGACCATCATGCACAGAGGATTTGATGTCACTGGTGATTATTGTATAATTTCCAAAATTATTTTCTTTTTTTTTTATCAATTTTTTTTCCAATAAAAATTCAAAGAAAATAAAAACTCGTTGCAAAATTAAAAGTAAAACTGATCTTAGTAAATGAAAATTCACATAGCCCCATTTGGCAGAGTATAAATAAAGTTTTATAAGTAAAAATAGATAGATGTCTTATTAACAGATGAAAAAAAAAATGAACGTGTACTAAAGAAACTTTATTGTCCGATACCCAATAAGTTATAAAGGATACGAGTAGATCTGTACAATTCATCTCGTAATATCTACATTAAGATATCGGCAGTTAATTACGATTAATTCAAACAGTAAAAATCCTTCATTTAAAGAGTCGTCGAACTTTATATCGTAATTTTTCTTTTTTTTATCCCTTTGCACTTTTCTTTTAGTTCTATTTCCTTACATTTCTTTTGCATTTTAATAGTCATATAATTTAACAATGGTGGACAGTCATAATAGAAAAGGTCACGCAGGATACAATAATGGATATAATCGAGAGAATTTGGTTCCTGGAGGAAAATCATGAAGGGTCGGACGAGGGACAATGACAAAGAAAACACACATAAAGGGACATAAGTAAAATCGTACACACGCATATACAAAAAAAATCAGTATACGTAATGGAATCTATTGACATGTCGATCGCTCGAGGCGAGCTCCTACTACTCTATTTTGCCAAAGAATTTTGATTAGCAAGGAAAACTCAATTCTGCTCAAAGTTAGTCGAATTAAGCAAGCGCACAACTCACCTTTGACTTTTTCTTTAACTTTTCTCTATTGCGTCATTTAATTGTAGAAAAATATTTAAGCTCGCAAATGCGTCACAGAAATAATTAGTTAGCTTCAGAAGTCATACAATTCTAATGAGTGAAGCCAACGAATCCATTTCGGTGTGCGTACCTCAAGTAAATTGTCGATTGAACCTTTCAGGCTTTTTTTCCCGGAAAACCTCTTTTAACATGCAAATAATAGTTACATTTCAATAACCGACGACGCGATGCTTTAACAGCGAGCAAAAATATTTCATTTTAATAACGCCCCTCGTTTTTCGGACTTGCACAGTGGATTCCAGTATGTATATAACGCGTCATTCCATTTTAATATAACTGTCTATAATATTAGTATAGGCCGATTGTTGATCGAAAAAAAAGAAAAAAATTTAAAAAAAAAAACAGATATTAGCGACATACGCGTTCCTTTCATTTCCCTATATTTTTCTCACTTTATCATTAATATAACAAGTATAGTCGCTTAACTGCACTTGATCCCTCTCTCACTTATTTTTTCTTTAAATCTATAGTCATCGCAGTTATCGCGACGCGCACGTGTAACCTTTTACTTGTTATATATCTCGCACGAGACATCGTTGAAAAAAAAAAAAAAAAACAGCCGAGTCCTGGCAAACGTATATGCACATCGCCACGCAAATCCGCACACATAAGTCAAACGTTCGTTTATCTTTTTTTCAACAGTGCGTAGTATCGACTAATATTCACGCGAGATAAATCAGACACTTAATTGTTACAACTAAAAAAAAAAAAAAAAAAAAAAAAAATTTTTTTTCCTAACTCTCACGAGAAATGTGGGTCAGTAAAGGGTGGGGGGCGTATAGTAAAGAGTGACGTCGCGTTAGCTTTACTGCCCCCTGAAATTCGCGAGCGGCGAAATCTAACTCGACGGTCGCACGATCTACACTGAGTTAAGATCGATACATTTGATTAATATTAAAAGTAAAAACTATAGTGACGCGGGCGCGCTTAATTAATTCTTTTTTCTTTTACGTGCCTCTCAGCCCAGGATTCGAGGATTCTCCCGCCCCTTCGGTGGTGGATGGAGGTTTTCTTTTAAGTATGCTCGCGTATCCGTTGAATTTTGTACTTTGCAATTTTTTTTATTTATTTATTTTTCTTTTATTCGAGATATATCACCCTTGTTATTTTAATGACCGCGCACAAAGCCAAATCTACTTCTACGGCGACTTCGAAGTAAAAGAAACTTTATATAAAGTACGTAAGCTAAGTATGTAGATATGTCCTGCGTTGCAATGTGATATCACAAAGTGAAAAACTTATCAGTCATTTACCTCAAAAATTTTGTCGACGACTAAGCTTGTTTGCGTATATCGCGCAAGAAAAAACTGGACCGCCGCAGTTCACAATTTCGTGCAGGAACTCCGCGCGATCGATCAATTTAACAAAAAGAAAAAAAAAGAAAAAAAAAAGAAAAAAAGAAAAGATTAAAATTGGAGAATCGTCACCCCAAAAGTTATACAAAATTCCGGGAGCGACGGTACAAAGAAAATGATCCTCGCGAGTCCTGGAGAGCGCCTGATTCCGCGTGCAAAGCTCGAGTCGAGACGCGAAGGCCGCGCGTCCCATCGCCCCGTTAAATCGTTTCTTCATCAAATAAATTATATCATATACAATAATTAATATTTATATATATTTATAATATTTATATCAATGCACGACGCCGCGAGCGCCCACGAAACACTGACGAACAAGTCGGTCGCGTTCACCGCTGGCGCGCGACCATAATTCTTTTTTTTTTTTTGTTTTTATTTCATCTCTGTTAACTCGTTAAACTCTCATCAAAAGCCCTTTTCTAGATTTTTTTCTTTTTTTTTTTTGATATTTTTTTTTCGCTCGTCGATGGCACGCTCCACCGCGATTCTCCTTCGCTTTTCGTTACTTTGCCGATTCGATTACCGATCGGCGATTTCTCTGGATTACATGTGGGCCCGCGCTCGTTGGTTAAGTCCGAGAAAACGTAGGCTATGGTCGAACAAATCGTACCGACTCAAAGATAGTAAAAAGTAATCAAAAGTTAAAATCGACTGGCGGTTAAAAAAGGGTAGTGGAAGGATAAAACATACAAACACACACAGAAGGATATAATAATGTCGTCACGCACACCGCAAGCGGGGTCAAGTACTTACACTTAAAAAACAGCGGCAGGCCTTTACTTTAATCAACGGGTATACAAATCTTGTATACTGGCTAATTTTCCTTTTCTCTGCACTTCGAACGTGTTCCTTTCGATCTAGTTTTTTTTTTGGTCAAGTCATGTAGCGATTCATTCAACTAAACTTTTATTTCTTTTATAATCTCTCATTTTGTTGAAAAGATATAGCTTTAAAATAACGTACATTAATTTATATATTGTGAAAAAATGTAAAAAAGGTATACGGGAACTCAATCGTTCTATTGCAAAGTCAAAAATGAACTATACGTTGAAACGATCGAATGGCTGTGATGTTAACTGCGAAATCGGTTTAGTTGCTTGAATCTTGACCTTTTTCATTCGATGAAAAAATTTAGCTTTTGCTCTCAGTCGACTCTCTCTTATTGAAAGCTTTTCGGTAATTCGCTGCTCGAAACTCGCATAAAAAACGGTCGCAAAATAGTTATGGTTATTTCAATTAAAAGAAAAAGAAAAAAAAAAGAAACAAAATACATTACGATTACAATGATTCGTTTGCAGCGCAGACATAGTCTTTCGTTCTATTTGAGGGGGCTACATGGATAAACACAGAGGAATTTCGTATTCAGTTATAAAAAAAGCTGCTAAAGTATGTGCTAAAAGCAGGCATTGGCATCAAAAGATATTTTTTTATTTTATGAAACATATCAATTTTAGCGATCGACTAAATTAGAATAAACGGCAATAAAAATTGTTAATATATATATTACCAATGCGAATGCCTTGAAACAAAAGAAAAAAAATCGCATATTCGTGAATTACAGAAAGCACTTTTATAAAAAATAGGAAGACGCATGCGGGTAAATATTGTTTTCATTGTTTTTGTTTTTTTGAACAACAAAATTCATTATTGATTGACATTCATTTACAATTTTGTATTCAATGCAGTACAGCATAATTTTTGTCGCTTCTAGCTTGACTCGCGCTATAACACTCAATCCAAGCCGACATCGTTTAATAGCTAGTTTACAGGATGCAAAGAAAAGAAAAAGTATAAGAATAAGCATAAAAAGAAGGAAAAGAAGCGAGGGATCGTATATAAAGCGAAGTTATAGCAAGTGTGCGGGTATTTGGATAGTGTACTTCAATAATAAATATCAAGCGAAGAACATCGACAATTAGATAGGTACATGACAAAGACACGAGCATGTAAGATATAAAGAGATTGCATTCAAGGGTGAATGAATTGCAATAGTTATACGTGAACGGAGGCTACTTGACTCATTGTTTCTTTACTTTTTGCTAATTACATTTATTCCCGTATGCCTTATCCATTTCACCGACGAATCGATCGAGACGAGATCAATGCAAAATTTCATTTTACTGCACGACGAGCGAATAACAAGTTTATTATTATTTTCAAGCTAAAATTTACAGCAAATACGTTATCTCTACTTCATTATGTACAAGTGAATATTATTTAAAAAAAATTCTAGTTATCTCCCTCCTTTAACTCGTATAGGATGATATAAATTAGTTCTATCGAACCGTTTCTGCAAAAGACGAATTCTAAGTATTACTGGAGTAAAATCCTAGAATTCCGGATCGTACTATTATGCGATCGTGACGAACTATTTATCCGATCAGGTGCTAATAATACTTTCGATTACCTATAAATTCGTAAAAAGAGATGTGTATTTTGAAAAAACCATCACCGCACGTTATCGTTATTGTTATCGTTTGAAAGAGAAACTACCGAGGGTGTGGGAACGAAGTGACGTGAATACGCAGATAAGACTCGTGTTCAAAATGTACGTAAACAATGTATCTATCAATTTAAGGAGGCTAGAGATTTTCATCGGTGCATAATATGAATATATGCAAGTATGTTATAATTATCATCTATAGCCTGCACAAAACATTTCGTCTTAAAAGAGGAAATAATAAGCTTGCAGTTGAGAGAATAGAGCCAGCGTTAATTAGGGATAAATTGGCGTTTGGATAAAAAAGGTTATTGCCTCGCAGAAAGAACGTTAATATTAAAAGGCACTTGTACGAAACAATAAACTCGTAACTTCTCGTTTTCTGTTTCTACGCCGGAAAAAATCAAATTCAAAGAAAAAACTTATGCGTCACTGAGGTCCATACTATACAGTGATAACTCTATAGTTATTTTTTTCTGTTTTGAAGTACGGTGCGGTGCAGATACGGTCGACCTTTAACTACAAATCATTTTTTGTGTTTTTTTGTTTTTTCTGTTTTCTCTAGTTGCCCCGACTAACACCATGCGCAACAGTCAAAGTAATTAAAATCTCACTTGGACACACTTTTTCGTTAATTCATGTCATAAATTCCCCTCGTAGAGGGAAAGCTATGCTTAATTATTATTATTTTTTTGCTCTTTTTTTTAGTTAAATGCAACTGCAAGTCCAAGGCGGTGTGCTTGGCTTCCGTAAGAAAGGCATCTTTCATTTATGCTAATATTACACCCAGTGGATTATCTATATGGGGCTGACAACCAACAGTCCAAAAAATACAGCCCACATTAGAACAATCCAGTGTATGGTGTAAAGAGGATTCTCACCATCTGTAATCTTTCTGGCAACAAACTTCAGGGTTTCGTCGAGAAGTACCACTGGAATCGAGAACTTCATTACAGTGAGCCATTCTTCCCCAGTCAAGGGAGTCACTTGGAATACGGACTGGAAAAGTACAAAAAAATTAAATTTAAAATAGCTTACCTTCGACTTTTTTATTTAATTATATATTATTTAATTTTAAAATTTAAAAAATCATTTTGGCGAAATGATTTCATTTAATGTTATTACTTACCGAAAGAACATCAATGTGAAGAATGACGAAGTGGAGTGTGAAAGAAAGTGCCATTGAGGCAATGAGCCACAAGTTCGACCAGGGCGGCATGCTGATAAGAGACTGATTTTCTGACAAGCTAAATAAGACAAAAATTTATTATCAAATATAAAAAATAATGGGATTGATTTAATGCTTGAGTAAAAAAGAAAAAAATGAAAAGAACCTGTTCATGGCGTTCAACATCTCAATGGTGACAAGTACAGAGAGAGCCATGGTCATGGGATGAGGGTCATTGAAAACCTTGCAGTCAAGACCCTTGAATTCTTCTCCTCCACCGATGCAAGCCAAGTGGTGAGTCTAAATAACATAAAAGATAATAATTATCGTTCTTTATTAACTCTGTACGAATTATTAATTTAATAAAAGTTTCAAATTGAAAGTACCAATTGGTAGTAGTTCATCTGAGGACCGTTCGGACTGTACAGGAACCACCAGGCAGCTGATCCTACAGTAGCAGCGCCTACGTATCCACCAATAGCCAAGTAACGGAAGAAGAGCCATCCAGAAATGAGGGATTCGTCAGCTTTACGGGGAGGCTACAGTAAATAAACGTAATGTGTGTTACAACTTTACAATCGTAATAAACGCCAAAAAATTGCAAAAATAATGACACTGACCTTTTGCATGATGTCCAAGTCAGGAGGATTGAAACCAAGAGCAGTAGCTGGAAGACCGTCAGTTACAAGGTTGACCCACAAGAGTTGAACAGGAATCAACGCTTCGGGAAGACCAAGAGCAGCAGTTAAGAAAATACTAAAATTTAAAACAACAGTTTGCAATTAGATAAGGCACATGAAACATATATTTACATTGACAACATTGACAATTCAGAAAAGAGGTTTACCTGACAACTTCACCAATATTGGAAGAGATAAGGTAACGGATGAATTGTTTCATGTTGTTGTAAATGGCACGACCTTCTTCAACAGCAGCCACAATGGATGAGAAGTTGTCATCAGCCAACACCATCTCAGCGGCAGATTTCGCCACAGCAGTACCAGATCCCATAGCAATACCAATTTCAGCCTTCTTCAAAGCTGGCGCATCATTTACACCATCACCAGTCTGGAAATGAAGGACAGCATTTAATAAAGAAGCTGCAGTGTTGTCAAACTATTTTTTTTTTTTTTGTAATTTTCATTCCTAAACTTACCATAGCAGAGATTTCATTCATACTTTGCAAGAACTCAACGATTTTAGATTTGTGAGCGGGCTCTACGCGGGAGAACAACCTGGCTCTTGCGCAAGCAGCCCTCTGTTCAGCAAGGGACAGATCGTCGAACTCTCGTCCAGAGTATGATTTTCCAGTGGTGTCCTCGTCTTCGGTGAAGACACCAATTCGCCTGCAGATAGCCTCAGCGGTGGCTTTGTTGTCACCAGTGATGACAATGACACGGATACCGGCGGCGCGGCACCTAACAATCGAGTCGAATACCTCCTTACGCGGCGGGTCCAACATACCAACAACACCGATGAAAGTGAGATCTTTTTCGTAAGTGTAGAATTTGGTAGAGTCACCCAAGTCCATGTCATCGGGCTTCATTGGGTGATCAGCAGTGGCAAGAGCCAAGCAACGGAGAGTGTCACGGCCAGTACCATACTGTCGGGTCAAGTCCAGGATGCGGTTCTTAAGGGTGGAGGTCAGAGGGAACTTCTGAGAGCCAACACGAGCATGGGTACACCTGAAATAAAGATTCATTTTTACTTATAGTTACTTCTAACGATGATCGATAAGTCGGACGCGAAAAATTACCTGTCAAGTACACCTTCGGGTGCTCCCTTGACGAACAGTTTGGGTCCAGTTCCCAATTTGGTGGGCTTAAGCGGTACACAGTAAGAGGACATAGATTTACGATCTCGCGAGAATTCGAGAGTAAACTCTTTCTTCCATTTGGTTTCAATGTCTTGTCTAACGACGATAGCGGTTCCACGACGGTCAAGTCCGGTTTTGCTAACACCGTAGGGATTCACCTTCTCGGCAAGGACGATGAGAGCAGTCTCGGTGGCCTCACCGACCTTCTCAAAGGCCTGCTTGAACTCGTTGAAATCGATGGCAGAGTCGTTGCACATGATGCAGATCGTTCCCAGTTCGTGAAGAGTTTCGTAGTCACTTCCCTTGACCTTCTGACCTTTCAGGAAAACTTCACCAATTGGCTCGTAAGTCGAACCGGTGATTTCGAATTCATGGAACGCACTGTCGTTGCCTTCAATTCTCTCGAATACAAACATACTGCAATAATAAACGAGGAGCATTTTAAAAATTAAAATTCTTTAATTAAGGGACAATTTTTAATTACACAAAAAGAAGCATATACTAACCGGCTGACGGACATCTGATTGGTGGTGAGAGTACCGGTCTTGTCGGAGCAGATGACGGAGGTGCAACCGAGGGTCTCGACGGAGGGCAGCGACCTGACGATGGCGTTCTTCTTGGCCATACGCCTGGTACCAAGAGCGAGGCAAGTGGTGATGACTGCCGGCAGACCTTCGGGAATGGCAGCGACGGCCAGGGCTACGGCGATCTTGAAGTAGTAGATGGCACCCTTGATCCAGGATCCACCGTGGGCAGGGTCGTTGAAGTGGCCGATGTTGATGGCCCAGACGGCGACGCAGATGACGGAGATGACCTTGGACAGCTGCTCACCGAACTCGTCGAGCTTCTGCTGCAGAGGAGTCTTAATCTCCTCGGTCTCGGACATCTCGGTACGGATCTTACCGATGGCGGTGTTCAGGCCAGTACCGATTACGACACCGCGCGCCTTACCCGCAGCCACGTTGGTACCAGAGAACAGAATGTTCTTTTTGTCCTGAACAACGAAAACATTTATCATTAGTATGTTATTAATCCATTAGTGAAATCTTTGCATTGAAAAGGAACGTTATTTGGTGCACAGATAAAAAAGAACGTTGAACCAAAGTTTTCGTGTCTTAAAATTTATTATTTATTAGTAATATCGGATACTTTGGCTCTACTAATGTTTCCTTTTTATTTTTGTATCTTATCGAATTTTATTTTGAACAAAGCGTTGTTATGCCAAAATATTATAACGATAAAATTCGTGACTCAAAGGTGACGCAGCCATTTCATAAAACACTTTGCTTTTTTATAGAAAATAATTACTATCTGTCTGGAAAGTGTACTGCAGACTGGACTCTCAGATAAAAGTTACCTTACTCTACAGTAAAATTTGCAAAATAATAGAAAATTCTACTGCATTTACAGGATTATTTCCAATTACTGGCCAGTAAAATTTACTTTTCGGCCTAATAGCGGGTCGAAAAGTACTATACCCAATATGAGAGGTAAATCAATTGGAAGTTTGGTAATGCAATTTTTATCTGTAGTCCTAGTATCTCCATACCAGACAATAATTTTTACAATACTTTTTTTCTCCGTGTATAATTTAGATTAATTTTGATAGAGAAGTTAACAAAAATAAATAAATAACGTGCCTGATTGACAGCACGCGGGTCAGGAACAGGGTCGGTGTGCTTGATGACCGAGACGGATTCACCAGTCAGGATGGACTGGTCAATCCTGAGGGTGGTGGAGAAGATCTTGGTGAGGCGGATGTCGGCGGGGATCTTGTCACCGACGGACACCTCAACGACGTCACCGGGCACGATCTCCTTGGCCCGGATTCGCTGCACACCGGACTTGTCGCCCCGTACGACTTTACCCATCTCCGGCTCGTACTCCTTCAGCGCTTCGATGGCCGACTCGGCGTTACGCTCCTGCCACACGCCCACCACCGCGTTGGCAATGAGGATGAGCAGGATGACGAAGGGCTCGACGAAAGCCGTAAACGCATCTTCGTGTTCTTCAAACAAAGCTAGTACCTGCGGGCAAACATTTTTCAATTGTTATCTCTCTCTCTTTTGTGGAGGTATTTTTTTTCGGGATGTTAATATTGGAATATTACACTGAGAGAATTTTCTCGCAAAAATTACGGCGATTTTTCTGTAAAGATTACGTGAAAAAACGTAATCGTAGGGCGGTTGTCAATACTGTCAATTTTTACGGGAGTCAGCGTAATTTTTACCTGAATCTTGAATGGTTGGTCAAGCTTTGTAAATTTAATAAAAAAAGCTCTGTAATTTATACGAGAGATTTTTACAAGAAAATTCTCTCAGTGTACAAAATTTAGGAAATTTGAAACTAAAAGAAAGTAATGAATCTTTTGGATTTGCAAGAAATATTATGCGAGAAATAGTTTCAACTTTTCGATTGTTTTACACTCAGAGAAATATTCGTGTAATGATTACTATACAGTCTGGAAAAATAGTTATAGACGGACATTTTGAAAAAAAAAAAAAAAATATAAATCATATTTTATAGGTAAGTTACTACTTACGTATATGAAAATAGAATATTATCTGATAAATTTTATTATATAAAGTACGGTCATTTTTTTCAGAATATCAGTATGTCATCACTTTTCCAAACAGTTCAGTAATTTTTACCATAGACATTTCTCTCAGTGTGGGTTTTTGTAATAATTATTTAATGCAATTTTGAGCAGAACTTTCTTCTGCACATCTAAATTTCTTTGATACATTGTTAGTGATATAAATTTGTACATACATAAAAAATTTTTCTTTTAAGGATATAGATAGAAGGTAGACATTACGTAGAGTGTGAATATATTGGGATATTAATTTTAAGGACATAAAATATTGTTAATTAAAATAATCATACTTACAAAAGAAATAATAGCGGCTAACAAAAGAATCTTAACTAAGAGGTCATCGAATTGTTCGAGTACAAGTTGCCAGATGGATTTTCCTGAAATCGAAACAATATTTCATTAAATTACCGCTTATTTACTAGAAGCAGAGCGATTGTCGAGTCGCTTGATGTATTTGCTTTTCACGCTCGCGAGTGCGGTTTTTCATTAGCATTGGTAGAATTGAGTAGTAACTCCTGCGCGCAGACATGAATAAAAACGGCGAATATAGAGTTGGGCGTGCATTTTGCTTTTCAGGACGATTAAAAGAAAAGTGTCCCCCCATTGTTCCCCTCAAGAAATTTAGGGCAGCTTTCTCATTATGCTTTTTCATGAATAAAAAACCTTTCTTTGCTACGAGCAGTTTACTCTGCAGTTTACTCTGCTAATATATTTTAATTCGTACATTTAAACGATAAACTTTATACATATTAAAAAAAAAAAAATTATAAACAAGATGTGTCTCAATCAGCTTTGATTATGTATTACCCTTTCTACTTGATTATATATGTTTGTTCGTCTATATTTTTAATTTGAAAAATAACGATCAAACTAGGCATTTCTAGTGGTACCGAGCAATTGCCAAAGTAGTAAAGAAAATCGAAGGCACTCGTCGACCTTTGGCATTGAAAAAGGCCACGATAATACAGACCTCAATAAGGCATTCGCTGGTTAAACGAGTCGTGCACTTCTTAATTTCTCCTGATGCATGCTTTCAACAGCAGCATCAGCAGTATAGTCGTAACGTCATGAAGAGCATTTTCTCTTTTTTTTTCTACATCTATATTTCTACTTCTCGAACTACCATTACGCAAATAGCACATATTAGTGCACGTTCGGCGCCGACCTATTAGATACTTAATTAACCCCTCAATTCGGAGCAATCAACAGCGAGATTTCATTTATGCTGCAATGCATTATCAGCTGGATTAAAGCTGGATTAATATGTGTTAGTTTTATTTG
>JAWWEP010000009.1:2315340-2325480 GCA_035582995.1 Sycophila quercilanae | reverse complement strand
CGAAGAGCGAGCGCGAAGCGCGAGCACCGGTCGTGCCTCATATGCAAAATGCGAAGCATTTTGCATCCTTGCATCGCTTCGCGATGCAAGGCGCGAGCCACGGGGGAGCACGAAGCGATCGCCACGTGGCGAGCCTAGTTTTCTTCCTTATTGTCCTCTATCCAATTAAAATAAGATTTTATTTTTACAAAAACCTAGATTTTTTATAAAAGAATAAGTGCGATTTTATTACTAGTGAATCCTACCGTGTACACTTTTTACGCAGAAAAAAAATTAAAATAGGAATAAATCATCATACTGTAAAATATTAAAACATTAAGCATCACTCTCGGAGCTCATTTCACACCTACGTCAAATGTACACTTTTCCAAGAATCAGCTTCATCGTAAAATAGAACTGTATTTTTACATGTCATCTTTTTAAAAAAAAATGTAGTTGCAGCTCTTTGCAACTAAAATGAAATCTGTTATAATTATTGATAACCTGTATATTACTGCTATATATCCCTCTTTATCCACTATCTTATTGTGCCTATCTTTTTATCCCCAAACAGTCATTTAAATAATTTTGAATGTCTACATAAAATCGAATAAAATAAATTACTGTATCTTTAATTTACTAATTATTAATTAAGCACTGACTGAGACACAGAGAATTAGGGATTTAAATTAGCACCTGCAAATAGACTACCCTAAAAGCTTCAGATTTACGATTCAAAATGAAGAGCCTTTCAAAATTTTCTATTGTCAACTTAACGATGCCAAAAAATTGTACTACAAGCAATTAGCAAATTAATTATGTATGTACAATATAAAAGACGTTGCTATCTATTTCTACGAAAAAAAAATCTCGAACTCGAACTTATATATGAAATTACGTGCGGTCAAGTATATGGTCACCTGCTTCGATGACACAAACATTGACATTTTCATCGAATACTGTTTAGCTTGGAAGACCGCCTGAGCCGCATAAATACACAAATAAATGTACGTATATAGTGTACTCGCCAAGGTACTCGCGAGCGAATTTTTAACAAACAGCCAGAAATTCCCGGCGAATATTTTCTCACGAAATATTGTGGCTCAATAAGCCGGTCGGGTTGACGTCAACGCGACGATATCGGCATCGAACCCCCGGGAATCGGTGCTCGCCGCTTTGACTCCTTAAACGAACGAAAGTCAAAATCCCTCGCGTCGAAATTACGTCACGCGTCGCGGCCGCTAATTGACGCGCGTGCGGCGAGCGTCGCACGTGGGGCTGCGGGTGATGTATACAACAAAAGCCGCCCGCAGGCTTCTTCTGCCAGCGACGACGACGAGTGTGCACGGCAGGCCAGGATTCACCTGGCGAGGAGGGAGGGGGCGGCCGCGGCGACGGAGCCATTGTCTGCGATCCTAAATTATTCGTCGGGTCCGTATAGTGACGCCGCCGAGCGGAGCCCCAATGGCGCGGCCCGCGAGACTTTGGCACCGAGCGACGCATAAATGCGCGACGTCTTGGAAACTCTGAAAACTCTCATCTATCATGTTGAAACGCCTTAGGCGAAAATAGTCGCAAGGATAGCCGCAAGGTCGGGCGCGCGCGTGGCGACGGTGGCGGCCGGGGCGGGCCGATGAAGACGAACGATCCGCGCGCGCGCGCGCCGATCGGATCTGGGGAAAAAAAGTGGCAGTATAGTATAACGTGCAGGCGACGAATATCAGTTGGTCGTTATTTTAACGACATCTTTTTTCATAAGTGACTCGAGCGAGATTCGATGTTATTGGGATTTGACATTTGTAGTTATAGCTATAACCCCTCTGGATACGTATAGATATCGTGATATATATAGCTATAACGAAGATGGCGCGGCTTTGCCGGGAATTAACGCAGGCTTATATACGGAGCAAATAACATTTTTTGCCTAAAATTTAAACGTAAGTTTGCTGAGGAATAATAGTAATTATTTTCGCTCTCGTTTTGTAGATAAAATGAATAATTTTGTTATCGATAAAAGTCAAAATAATTACTGTAAAATCTCGACAAACTTACTTAAATTTTTAGGTAAAAATAATTGTTCAGTAAAAAGTATTTTACAAAAAAATTGTTTACTCCATCATGTAAACCTGTACTAAACCCCTGTCAAAGTCGTACCATCTTGATTAGCTATACATCGCGATATATCGGTATATGTATATCATATGTCAAAATCTAGATTGTCTGTCTTTAGAAACCTCACGTGTTAAATAATTGAGATCTCGTATAAGA
The DNA here is from genome assembly GCA_035582995.1 of Sycophila quercilanae. Taxonomy (NCBI): domain Eukaryota; kingdom Metazoa; phylum Arthropoda; class Insecta; order Hymenoptera; family Eurytomidae; genus Sycophila; species Sycophila quercilanae. The sequence continues at coordinate 2,323,233 of JAWWEP010000009.1, read as the reverse complement.
TCATATTTTTACATTTGGAATAAGTTTCTTTTTATTTTTTAAATAATATATTTATTTGAAAGTACGATTTAGATATTATCGAATTCTCTTTTGGATTTTAACATCCGCGTTATAAGTGTTTTGTAAATACTTATTATAAACATTCTTTTTATAAGGCGCGGGCAATAGGTAATATTTATAAAAATAATCAAGATAACCCTACGATTTTATTAACAAATTTCTGTGAAACTTTAGTAAATTATAATTGCAGGGCTATATGCGCAAACATTTCTTACTAAAAGACATGCACAAATATACGATCTTTTTTTTTGTAAAATTTTTTTACCAAAAATTATTTATATAGAAGTAACGACGATAAGAGATAAAAGTCAATTATTTCCGTTAAAATTTCTTAATTAATTAAAAAATGCCAATTTTAAGTGAACTAATTTTAAATCAATACATGCCAATTTTTACTCGATACTTACTTAAAAATACGAGCAAAAATAAATAATTTTAGAGGGCATTACATAAAGTGGCTTTACAAATTATTTCGATAGCATCGTATAAAGTTCAATCCCGAGACGCGACTTTATGCGATTGAGTCACGGATTAAGCGCATTATATTTCTGGTAAAATTTTCCTATTCGGCATTAGGTGCCAAGTCAAAGAATTCACTGTTCTATTCTACATTTCTGTCTCCTGTTTTATTTTGTCTCTTCTGAAATTCATTTCGGACCATGTGCTTCCAACACTTGCTCGATCTCGAACGCGTCTTCATTTAAAATTGCTCATTCTCTCGTAAAATGGTTTAGATATATTTTGAAATGCATGAGCGCTATTTTTCATATACGGTACATACGTCTTCTAAGAGTCAAGATTTTTCATTGACGATCGCACATCCATTATTATTAAAAACATTATTTGTAATTTTCAAAAAGGCAATCCCAATTATACAATTTTGTTTTTTATTTTTTTTTAACATTTTAATTTGAAATAAATTACATTTGAAATTTGGAACAAAAATAATTTTTTGAATTCTTTACTAATGCATGAATTAAATTAATTATTACAAAGCGTTAGTGATCCTAAAAGAGTTATACGCATCATGTATCTCTTTAACGACGAGACTGTAATTAAGGTCTAGAATTTATTTATTGTATTTTATTTATTTTATTTATTTGAAAATATACGGACAATATAAAGTTCTTTTACAAAATAGAATATAAAATAGATGAGGTTCTTAACAGTTTTACTGCATTATATAGCCATTATAAGATTACCGATTTAAGCAAGTAGAGATCTAATACAAGTTTTAAATAAACTAATAGACGAGGCGGCGTTTTATTTGTTCACATCCAGTGCGTTCCAATAAATTTATGATAATTTTTTAAGTAAATTATTTAAATTTAAAAATAATAAAAGTTTTAAATTGTATTTTAAAGAATTCTTTAAGAATTCAGAAAAGTCTTTATTAAATTTCCTGATGCTGACCGGGTAGGTAATGTTTTATCGTTCTCCCTTTTTCAGCGATATCTCATTGGTCGGAGGGCGGAGCTTATCAATGATAAAGCTCTTCAACCACATTGGAGCTACTTGTGCCATGTTACCGCGGTATACATGCATGCATGTGCATACGCTCGTTGAAAAAAACTACTGAAATCCTTTTTTTAAAAATTGAATTTATGACAGATTTAATAGATTTAAATGTATTCTTCTCTTCTAACAATATCTCCAGTACGATGCACAACGTTTATTTTTAATTTAAACTATATTAATTCTTTTAGAACATTTTTGACATTTTCGAAAAAGAAATTCAATTTTGTCTTTTTTTATCTTTATATACTTTAATTTTATCTTTTTCTTAACTATCTCCTCTTTGAAAATTTCGAAAATGTTCTAAAAGAATTTAATACATTTAAGTGTATATACATATACCCAAATTTGGGCCAAAATCGAACAAAGTAAATTAAAATAAACAAAAGAACAATTTAATGTTTTAAAAATTTTTAAAGTAAAATTTTGTTTCCACCACAGCAGTCAAGATAACTAAAAGAATTTCTCATCAAATAAGCTAGAGATAGCAAATTGAATAGTCTATAAAATGAAAATTAAATTTCACTTTAGATAAGTCCTATTGTAGAAACGCGCTTCGCACGCATCAGCTGAATAGCTTTTTTTACACTGACAATTCTACAGACCTTGAATTGCAGGCAGTTGGGTAGTACTATTATGGATGTAAATTAATTACTTATATTTTTATATCATTTTCGTTTGTAACTTTGTAAATGAAGTCGCTTTTACATTTCATAGAATATTGTGCATTCTTTTTTAAAAGTATAGATTCGGCATGAGAAGTACCTATAGTTAATTAAATTATGTTATTTCCAATTAGCCGATCTCATGGATTACTAGGCTGCCATCATATGGAACATTTTTATTATCAGAAAATTATTTTATTTAATAGTTATTATTATTATTATTATATTTTCGATAATTTCGATTTAATTATATTTCAACAGTTCCTTTCTAATGCATTTCCTATCTAAGTATAATTTAATAAATTCTACTATAGAAATTCTATAGTTTATGTACATATATATATATGTACACATATATAGTTACGGTCTCCCAGTTAACAACACAAGATCTTCAAAGTTGCTTATCTGCCACCCTACTCATCATCCATTGGCTATTTAGCACAGTCGTAGTAATTTAGTCAACAAATAGGCAACGAATGGGTAAGAACGGCTGTAACCTGTATATGTTTACTGGACTGTCACGTTGCCGGCGTATACAGTTTTGGCGGGTAAAAGCATTAGTATACTATAATACACGTTGGTACAGAAAGGAAGAATTGGAAACGTATCTCAGGTGTCTACATGTCATCAAGGAGAAAACAAAGAAAAATCTCTGAGTAAAAAACAAAGTGTTTAATAGTAACTACATCAGTTTTATCATACCGGTGATGTGTTAATTTTACTGAAATTTATCAGATAAATAATGCCCAGAGGATATAGAATATAAAATAGGTGAGGTTCTTAACAGTTCTAACGCATTATATAGCCATTATAAGATTACCAATTTAAGCAAGTAGAGATCTAATAGAAGTTTTAAATAAATTAATAGACGAGGCGGATTTTATTTATTCACCATCCAATGCGTTCCAATAAACTTATAATCATTTTTTAACTAATTTATTTAAATTTAAAATAATAAAAGTTTTAAATTGTATTTTAAAGAGTTCTTCAAGAATTCAGAAAAATCATTATTAAATTTCCTGCTTATTGGACTGTCACGTTGCCGGTGTATACAATTTTGGCGGGTAAAAACATTAGTATACTATAATACACGTTGGTTATATGTCTTCAAGGAAAAAACGAAGAAACAAAAATCTCTGAGTAAAATACAAAGTGTTTAATGATAACTACATCAGTTTTATCATACCGGTGATGTGTTAATTTTAATTAAATTTATCAGACAATGCCCAGAGGAAGTTTCAACTGCAATGGGAAAATAAATATCAATGACTGGCAACTGAATTCTTCTAGTTTGCTTATGCAAAAAGAAGTTGATAATGTTTTGTCTGAGAAAAATACGTATTCCAGCCTAGTTTTTAAAATTTTCGATTGCGAACTACCAGGGATAAATATGTTATTGAATCTCAAACATTTTGTTAAATGCATGGAGTAAGCATATTCACTTGAACTTTTTAAAACCAGCTTTAAATAATAATATAACAATACGTTTGTATTTCAGGAAGAATTTAAAACAGCTTGGCAGGCATGAAAAATTAATAACATTTACTAATGAATCCATATGTAAACAAATGGATTATTTTTTAATACGAAAAAGAGTTTGTGAATTTCTTTTTTACTTAAGAGACTATTTGATAAGGTAAACTCACATAAATTAAGTTTTATTTGTTTTATTTCATGTCAATAATCATTTGTGTATATTTTTAGCATAAAGGCAGAAAGCTTTGCTCTTAAAGATATAAGCGATGAAGCAGAAAAAGATTTTCATGATTTACTTACTACGATTGAGAGATTTCAAAGCAGACTTCAATATATACCTGATTCTACATTTCTTTATGCCACATCTAATGTTGGAAACAAGGTATATAATTTATATAAAACACAAGTTATACAAATATATACTTTTTAACTACAAAACAAAATTGTATGTATAATTTCACTTGTAGTGCAACCAACCAGAATATCATATGTATCATGCCCACCTGGATTTACGATGGTTAAGAGTTTCTCTTATACATATAAAAAATACTTCTTGGGGATGCTTAGATGACAACATAGAAGATTTAGAAAACAGTATATATTTTGCCATTGGTGATTTAGTTTATATTTCTATGAAAATATTTTCAACAGTAAGTATATTTTTTTAAATCAATATTCTCCTTTTAAATAATTATTCAACTTTCATTTTTTTTTATGTTAGATTCGTAGTGCAGATTTGAAATTAAAAACTCCTTACAGCTGCACTTGTGTGAGAGAATTGTGGATCATGTTGCAAATATTTGCTGATGAATTATTTGAAAAGGGTAAATGTAAAGTACGTACTAAAAGAAATTATAATTAATTGTTTATTTTATGAACTTATGTATATCCAAAAAATTTTCTTTTAGATGTTTTGGACATATGTGAATTTTATTATGGATCAGTTCTTACAAACTGAAGTTAGCAAAACTGTACCTGCGTTTCAAAAAAATATAGAATTTCCACAGTGTAAAAATCCAGAATTATTTTGTTTATGGTTAACATATCATTTAACTTTATTATATGGGTATAATAGAATGGGCCACTATTGTCAAGCTCCTTCTGATAGAGTAAGTAATGTTTTTACTATTGCAATAAATTACTCAAATATTTGTCATTATTTTTTTCTCTATATGTAGTTTACAGAACATTTGAAAAATGAAAATATTAATCAAGTGGAGAAAATTTTAAAAGCTTATGTCAATAAGGGTGGCAAAGATGGAGCAAGGGACGAAATAGATGAAGAATTATGTGTTATAATACCTTTTTTACATTCCTTATGTTGTGATTGGTGGCAACCACAAGTAAAAATTATTACATTACTGTGGGAGTGTTTTCATCGAAGATTAGACCAACCCTTTTTATTACAAACTCGAGGTCCTTGGTGTACATCTAGTGAAAAGTAAGTATCAATCAAATATTGAAGATAAATTTTAACAAATGAATATTGTACTAACTACAGGCATTTTATTCATAGGAAAACACCAATGGATATTTTAGATCAAGTTAGAGGCAGACTAATTATGACAAATGACATAAATAATGAATCAAGTTTTGGTTTATTTCTTCGATTATTAGGTATATTATAATCGATTAACCAAAATCTAAAATCTAAGATAGTCTCTTGAATAATTTTATAGTAAAAGATTTTTATGTCTATCAGGTACCTCTTTACAAAAAGGTCAAAATTATGATTTAAAAATCTGGAATCAGATAAAAGGACGAATTTTTTCTCGATTCTCTCAGAATAAAATCAAAGAATTCTCTGAATCTGGACTTTACAATTTTATATCTTTATTCCTTACAATCGCTGTCACAACAGATACAGTCCAAGTGGTAAGTTAATTATTGTTTAATTTTAATTCCATATCATAATTTAGCTTTTTTAGTGTTCAGCTATGATTAATTTACTACCACCGGTACTTGATTGGAGCGACGCGACTGGTGGAAAAAAATGTTGCTTAATCTGGAAGAGTAAGCTTGCAGTTTTATTATTATACAATGAACAAAAATTATCTTTTAAAGATGTAGCTGAAAGCTTTACAGAAACGGTAATTCATTTAAGCCTTTGAATAATGAAAGAATTTCTTAAAATTTCATGAATTTCATTTTATGAATCAGGCCAATGCAATTTGTTGCCGAAGAGATGAATTTTCTAATTCAATGATGATCTGGTACATCGACGTTTTTAGATTAATTATAATGGAAAGTGATGATTTTGGTCGTCATGAGCACGCGTTTTTGGGTGGCTGGCTAGATAGATATCTTTCAGAATCCGCTCCACACAGAGTAGGAGTATTGACAAGTACTCTTTTAAGTATATTTGAAAAATGCAACCACCTGCAAAGTACCAATAACATGGGTAAGAGCTATTTTTATTTTACACGTTTTTATAATTACAATAATAAAGTACAGAAAATTTTAATTTTATTTTAAATTATTTATGTTACAAAATTATTCTCTCATTATGTTTTTGCAAATAATTTTAGGAAGTTCGTTAATGCTTCACGCATTATGGAAAAACGTAGCAAGCCGGGTTCGACAAATGGTTACGACTTGCGATTTAAGCACAGATTTATTTGAAAATTCAACAAAATTAGCCGTTGCATTTACTCTAGAAGCATGTCGCGATCCAGATATGGCCAAAAAGTATAGCCACTCTGTAGCCACGCTATTTCGACATTTTACTACATCAGTCTTAATAAAAGATGCAAGGTAGTATCTTTTACTAATCCCTAATTTTCCCTTTAATGAATATGTCACTTTCTTTTTTTTCATTTGCAGAATAACTAGGATGTTTTTGTCATCAATTCTTAAGAATGACATTGAGATGCAAATTTTAAAAAGAGAAATAAATAACTTTAATCTTTCTTGTATTCAGGTAATTTTTTTTATTAATAAAGTTAAATAATAAATTAAGTAATTATTTTCGTGTTAAACTTACAGGCATGGGTAAAATGTAACATATTAAATACGGAAGAAAATAGTGACAGTGTAGTTTTGAAAAAGTTCATAATTAATTTGCCTGAAATAAGTAACATATTTAATTCAGAGAAAGATCTTAATGAATTTCTTCAGAGTAATGAATCAATCATCAACTTTTTAACAATTATTTCGAAAAAAAGGAATATGTGCAAGGTACAGTTTTAATTTAATTATATAATTTATTAATTTTAAATAATGGCAACATCAATCATTTTCCAGACTGAACAAGAATACGCTTCTTTTGATACTATGTGTAGAACCTTTTTTTTCAATATTGATAAGTGGATTCTTCAATTGATTAATGAAGATAATAAGGATACGAAATTATCTTCGTGGATTTACAGATGCATAGGAACAATGATTCTTCGCTGTTCACCTATTTTGTATGTAAAGGTTTGTATTTATCATACCTAATAAGGAAATTAATTTTTATTAGAAATAAATATATTTATAATAAATATTTTCAGAACCAGCCAAACAATATGTTAAGGTTGTTGATTAACAAAGTGGCACTGCCACCTGAACAACCACCTCAACCTCATTTAATGTTTTTGACTCAAAAAATATTTTCAATGATCATATTAGGCTTTGAAAATCTGAATGTGAAATCAGACTTATCTTTACAAAATTTGTTAATTGAACTTTTTGAGAGATATTTACCTTTATTAATAACAATAGAGACTCATAACGAAAACTCTTTTAAAGTAGAAGATACAATGTCCAAATGCTTTTTAGAAGCAAAATCTGATTTTCTCAATTTAATCTTAGAAATTTTAGGATCTAATATAATTACTGTACAAGGAGGAAATGCAACGCACAAACACTGTTATTTGGTAAGGTGAATGATAAATAAATAATATTAGTGATTTGTTAATTAATTTATATAAATATTTATTGTAGTTAGTATTATTATTACGTAAGTTAATCAAAGCTGGTAAAATGTACAAGATTGATGTTATAGAAACAATTATTTCGAAGTGTATTTCACCCATTCTCAATTGTTATGTAAGAATTCATGATCATCATCCACACAAACAACAAACAATAGATTTATTGAGAGACATCTTTCTGAATTCTTATTATAAAGAGAACCTACAAATTAGGTTTGACACATATGTACATAATTAAAATGTAAAAGTATTTTTCAGCAAAA
>JAWWEP010000009.1:2299193-2311793 GCA_035582995.1 Sycophila quercilanae | reverse complement strand
AAAGAAATAATTTTAAAGACAATGTCAATTGTACTAGTTAGATGTCATAAATCCATTTGCATCCTTTCAAATAGAAATTTCTTCTTTTCGCTTTCATGATAAATTCCTCAATGAATGCAGTTTTTATTGTCGTTGTGATACTCAAACAATAATTCAGCACTGCTTTTGGACTGTGTCGTTTACATCGAATAGTCTGAAAGTACAAAATAATATCGTAAAATTTTGCGTGTGTTCTACTTACACTAATAGAGATACTAATAAAACGAAATGGTTTGACCGACGACGAGGCGTGTCGGCCAACGTCGGCGTCTTCTATCCGAAGATTAAATATATAACACGAATGGGCTTTCGTTCGCTAATAACCAACGAATGTATGCGAGGACTAATTGACAACATTTATTATAACATCGTTAATTTTGTAATATCCTTGTATCACGCAAGTGATTAAGATTAAAATCCATAAGTCAGTTATGAATAAGCACTGCTTGAACTTCGCCTCCGGGGCTTGTCGAGCTTGTCGCAGCAGATTTCGAAATAGAATTCGTTCTGACCGTTGAAACATCGCTACTGTTATGAGAAACTTCAAGCTTCAATTTTTAGTAGCCTTGCCCTTTTTCCACGCTCCGGTTATATTTTTCACTTTTATTTCATAAAAAATGTCATGCTTTCATCTTAGCTTTTATACAAATCTATTAATATTTATATTATTTTTTTATAATGAATTTAAACGTATTTTAAAAGTTCCTATTTTACTTATTGAATACAATTATTTTAGTTTGAATTCTAATGAAAATGTAGACTGACAAAAAAAGGTCGGTAATCGGTAATCACAACTAACTATTAGTGTTTCAATTAATATTTGTTTCAACTAATATTTGGTCGAAACAAGTGAATATTAGTTCAAAAAAATAATGGTTAGTTGTGATTACTGTACTTTTTTCTCAGTGTATAAAAAAAGAAGAAAAAAAAAAACAGAAAAATGTAGTTATTCCGTTTTTAAAAATGTTTTTAAATAATTGACGTAGTTTTATTAACTTTCCCCCCAGAAAAACTTTTAATACGTTACATCGTGCGCGACAATAAATTAACCATTACCAATCGTCTGTTTCATCATCATTTCATCGCGTTCTCCTTATCGCCAATTAAAAATCAATTAACCCACCACCATGGCATATTCCAGTCGAGTCTCAGATTGGCCGCTGTGAAAGAAAAAAAAAATAAGGAAAAAGTATTCTAATCGAAGACTAATTTTTGTCCACAGCTGAGCGAGATGACGGCTGACTTCGCCGAGGAGCACTCGACATCGACCCTGGCGGCGGAGCGCATCGACGCCGAGCAGTCGGAGCGTCTGCGCCTGGAGCGCGAGCTCCAGGACGTCAGCGAGGCGAACAAGAGCCTCCAGCAGCAGGCCGAGCGGCTCGAAATGGAGCTGCTCTACGCCCGAGCCGCGGACCTCAACGGCATGGCCTCCGACCAGGAGGACGCCGAGGATGGGGCTGTTTACAAACAGAGGTATCAGCACGCCATGCGCGAGCTCGAGTTCACCAAGCGTAAGATGGCACAGCAGCACGAGGACGACCTCGAGCAGCTAGTCGGCCTCAAGAAACAGCTGGAGAAGAAGGTAAGGGGGGCTTTTGTTGACTTTTCGTCGCGGCATTGTTTGGTGACGGTGCGGGAATCGTGTAAGCCACTGGCTTTAGGATTTAATCCGTGGGGAAAATTATTATTGTTATTGTGTTGATCGGCTTTCGAGAATGAGTTAGTACAGGTAAGCAGTGATTAGTTTGCAGGATAACAGGCAAGAGTGTTGATGGGATTTTTGACTTCTATTTAAAATTAAAGTTTATTAATAATAAATTATGTAATTATATAATATTTTTTGTACATTTGGAAAAGTTTCTTAATGGATTAAAAGTGTAGAGATAAATAATACTCACTAGGAGAGTATTAGAGCTTTGGATCACGGATTTTGTTGAAACTTTGAGAACGCTCAATATTTTCGACACGGTAAAGTTATGTTCATTTGAATATGATTTCTTGAACGTTTTTTGATGGATTCCGTAGGTTTCATCGATTCGGAGTTATAGTTAAATAATTAAATACGAAGTTTTGGCGAAAAATAATTTTAGGGACCTTCTATGTCGAAAATTTTTAGCGTTGGATCCTAATATTCTGGTTTTCTTCATATTATCATATAAGAAAACAGTCCTCAAAGTTTCAAAAAAATCCGTGATCCGTAGGTCTGGTACTATCCTAATCAGTCAAGGCAGTTTCATTAACTTAATTACTATTTAAAAATACTTATATGTATATTAGAATACTATATAATACTTGGTGTATTAAAATGACTCTAGATTTATAAAAACAAAATTATTCAAGTCAAACACTGCAGAACTGGCGAAAATTTTAAATAATTTTTAAGCAGATAAATAAATAATTGTGCTATTGTTTAATACAGTTGGCCGACGCATACGAGGAGGTGGAGGAGCAGAGACAAGTTGTCGGCCAATGGAAACGCCGTGTTCAGAAGCTGAACGGGGAAATGCATGATCTCCGACTGCTTCTGGAGGAACAGACTGCAAGAAACAATCTACTTGAGAAGAAACAGAGAAAGTAAGTATTCACTTCTTTATTTCAGTAAGAAATTTTCTTTTTGTGAAAAGGGCACTGAGTAATAAACGTTGCTTTGTAGGTTTGATTCAGAAACGCAAAACCTAATGGACGACCTTCGTCAAGAAAAGGCTCAACGCGAGCGTCTCGCCCGCGAAAAGGAAATTGCTATCGCCGAGAAGTTTACCGTGGAACAAAGCTTGAGCGTAAGTATAGTTATTTAATTTATTTATTCCATTAAAATCGTGTACGGACATATTTTCCTTATTATACGCAAGATACGATATTTAAATTATAAAATTAAATCTAAAACGTAATAGTACTCAGATGTAATTAATTATAAATTCCTTTACTTCGCACTGAAATTGTACCAGTTTTAATTGTTATTAATTCGTACAAAAAAATTAGTTCTTTTTCTAATTTACGAATGAAAATTATGTTCTCGTATAAAATAAGAAGCATTTTAAAATGTAATAATTACACAACAAATGATTAAGAACAATTTTAAAGTGTAAATGTATTATAAAAATAAAATTTCCATACCAGGATGCAAGATTGGAAATCGAGCTGAAGGAGGAGCGCATGCACACGTTGACGCAGGAGCTGGAGGAGCTTACGTTCGGCGGTAAAACAGAGGAGGAGGTGGCGCAGCTGAAGAAGGCTAAGCATGAGCTCGAGAAGAAGGTGAAGGACCAGGAGGAGGAGTTGGATGATTTGGCGGGTCAAGTGCAGCTGCTCGAGCAGGCGAAACTACGCCTCGAGATGAGCATCGAGCAGCAGCGCAAGGAAATGCGCAAGGAGATGCAGCAGCGCGACGAGGAGCTCGAAGATGTGCGCGGCAGCGCCATGAAGAAGGTCAAGGCCCTCGAGGCACAACTTGAGAACGAGCACGAGGAGCGTACCATCGTCCTCAGGGAGAAACACGACCTGGAGCGCAGGCTCGTCGCACTCGAGGATCAGGACCGCACCGATCGTGCCGCCGAGGCTGAGACCATTCAAAGGTGCGCTGGATTATTATTACTTAACAAGTAGTTAAATACTTGTTATTATAAATATTTAATAGTCTGTCCGCAAAGTACAATCGTACGTTCAACATAAAGGATTTTTTTTTTCGTTTTTTCTTCACCTTTCATTCCCTCAGATGTTGAAGTTTTAGTTTATTATTTATTTTTCATTCCTTTTTTTTTTAAATGAAAGTTTTTTGTTCACGGCACATTAAAAATTAATGTAGGCAACGTGAGTAGAGAAAAGATGATGCATACACGAGTCGAATTTGTAGGTGGGGCGAAACGAGTGTTTCGTACATTAATTGTGAAATGAAATATTTAATCCTTGTACTTTTAGTTTGATGTATTTTTTGTGTTTAAAATTTTAGACTAAAGCGCGACTTGAAGAGGACGCGAGCACTGCTGAGGAACGCACAGACGATGTTGGAGCGATCCAAGGGTGACTCGACAGGCAAAGCGGCTCTGCGTCACTTGAAAAATCAGCTGGAGGATGCGGAGTGCGCGCGGGCGGTTGCGGTCAAGGCCAAGCAGGCGCTAGAGCAAGACCTGAACGAGACGCAAGCGGCCCTCGAGGAGGCTCAACGTCAACGCAGCGAGGCTGAAGAACGCGCGAATTCTGCCAACCGCGAGCGTACCGAACTCCTTTCTCAGCTCGAGGAGAACGAGGAAGAGCTGGCTGAGGTAATTGTTTTTTTTATTGAAGTGATAACTTCTTATGGGGCACCGAATGCTCAGGAATTTCAGTCTCCAAAAGTATGAAAAAGGCGTCACAGTGATGTAAATATCAACCGCGGTATCTACGTCACTGTGAACGCACGGTTAATTTTCCGTCGGTTATGCTCTCTCTCTTTCACTCATGCACATAGCGACTACCTACTCTCTTTCTTTCCTCTCACTCTTAGGCTTTTTCTTTGCCTTAACCGTGCGGCGCACGCTAGTCCCACTTTTCCGAGGATCACAGTGCAAATTTATAAAAACAATTTATAAATGTCAATTTAGTGTTTTTGGATCATTTTATGATGTTTTTAGAAAATGTCTACGAATATTGGAAATGACCGACAAATCAATATTGGACCAATATGAAACCAATATTGATTTTTCGGTAATTTCTTCACTTAATTGACATTTATAAAATGTTTTACCATTAAGTGTTGTGTATGTTTGTATAAAAAAGTAAAATTCATATTTCCTTTATTATTTTTAGTCTTCTTATTCTGCAAGACAAAAGTGTTGTAAAGAAATCTTAAACCGGGATGCACTCAAAACTGTTGAGATGATAAAATTGATTCAGTGCTTCAATAGATTCTGGGAAAAACTGATTGAACTGTCAAATAAGAATATACCTGACGTAAGTAAATATTAAAAACAAAAATATAATAATCATTTTAATGAATATTGATTTATTATGAAAAATTACAATTTCAGAATAGACAAATTACAACTGTTACCGATCTTTCAAGATCATTACCAAAGTTACTAGCTGATACTGAATTTGGACCCATAATGATGCCTACTTCAAAATTCAGACAGCTCCATTTACCACTGAAGGACGCTTCGATGCAGCAGCACAATCCATTTCCAATGTAATGTTTTTTTTATTCTTTGAATTAAAATAATGTTTTATCTGTTTTAACATTCTAATTGATGTTTAGGAGATGGGTATCAATTGTTGGCATTGGTGATAAAGTTGCTATTATGCCATCACTGCAACGACCACGTAGAATAAATTTGAGAGGATCTGACGGAAAATCTTATTTATTCATGTGCAAACCAAAAGATGATTTGCGCAGAGACTTTCGACTTATGGAATTTAATGATATTGTGAATAAATATCTACAGAAAGATCCAGAATCACGACGTAGGAGATTGTATATTCGCACTTATGTAAATTCAATTTAATATTTATAATTTGAGTACCAAATATTATTTTTTTTCCTAAACATCAATTTTACACATTTTCAGAGTGTTGTGCCCTTAAACGAAGAATGTGGTTTAATAGAATGGGTTCCAAATTTGATAGGATATAGAAATATACTTATGAATATGTATAAGGAGCGAAATATATCAGTTCCTTTACAGGAAATAAAATCAATGACTTGTGGTAAGTTTCTAGATATTCTAGCAATAACAAGTTTTATTTTATAATATAAATCAATATTTTTTTTTTGACAGCTCTTAAAGATCCTCTTGAAAAAAAGAAGCAGGTATTTTTAGAAAAGATTCTACCTCGACACCCTCCTGTTCTTGGAGACTGGTTCCACTTTGCTTTTCCAGACCCATATAGCTGGTAAATATGCAGTTAGATTAATTTAATTGCAAGTAAGCATAATATTTTAATTATAATAACTTTGTAACGCAATCAGGTATGAAGCTCGCACAGCTTATATTCGAACTGCAGCTGTTATGTCTATGGTAGGCTACATTTTGGGTTTGGGAGACCGTCATGGAGAAAATATTTTGATTGACTCAAAATGTGGTGATTGTGTACATGTTGATTTCAATTGTTTATTCAATAGGGTAATTATTATTTTGATATATTAAAATAATATTGTTACAATTGGTTCGAATTTAATAAAAATTACTTTTTTTTTATATATAAAGGGAGAATCTTTAGAGTGGCCAGAAAGGGTTCCATTCAGATTAACCCACAACATGGTAGAAGCTATGGGGCCACTAAAGTATGAAGGACCATTTAGATTATCTTGCCAAACAACCATGAAAGTTTTACGAGAGCAAGCCAGTACACTTATAAGTGTTTTAAAACCTTTTGTCTATGATCCACTAGTTAGTTGGCATAGAACACAGTTAAATGATGCTGGAGAAAAGACCAATGAAAAAGTAACATTTTTGATAATGAATTTGCTTCTTTTTGTATAAAATGTATATTTAATGATATATTTAAAATTTTAGGCTGTAGAACATATTAAAAGTATAGAAGAACGCTTAAAGGGTATGGTTGGAGGTCGAACAAAAAGGCTAGAGGCTTTGAATTTATATCTTAGTGTTGAAGGTCAAGTGAACCATTTAATTTTAGATGCCATAAATGTCGACAACCTGTGTCAAATGTACATTGGTTGGGGAGCTTACTTGTAAGGTTGTTAATATCAGTATTTGCGTGAAGTACGTTATAAATTTAATAAATTATTTTTGTAATTTTATAAAAAAATTTAAATAGAAGTTAATAGACTCTAAAAAGTTAAAAACAAGGTATTTTACTTATACTATAACATAAATTTCTAATAAGGGTTTATTATTTTTTAATTAATAAATAATAAGTTTAAATTTGTTAAAAAACATTTGTATTTAATTTTTTAAAATTAAATTCAGTGATAATAAAATAATTACATACTTAAAAGTACAAATAGATCAGTCGTAATCTACAAGGATCCTTTCGCGTTATATCTATTGTTTTAGTGATTATGACCCACAGTATAAATTGTACAAATTTATGGACACTTTCTTTCTACTTGACTCTTTCCACTTTCTTCATATTCTTGACTTGATATCCACATTTGTTGGAAAGTGCCAATTGATGCTAAAATAGAACCTCCAATCCAGGCTCCAAATCTGCGTTCAGCACATCCATTAGCACTTATTAATTTAAGCCTCATACTGGATGGTATCCTCATTGACAGATCTCTGTTTAATCGTTCAGGAAATCCCTAGAAATTAATTGTTTTTTTTTGTGTAAATATTTTTGAATAATTTTTGCTTTTCTAAAATTAATATAATTTAATGCATTATACATATTTAAAAATAGTAGTACCTGAATAAATGAATTTCCACCAGTTACAACAACACTACCATAAAGTGCAGGTCGGACATCAACATCACACATGCCTACACTTGTAGTAACTATGTGTCCAACACCAAGCATTGTGTTACCAACCATTCCTCGCATTTGTACCATACTGGGATCAAACAATGCTTCTGGTATGCGAAATCGTTCACAACCAAAATCTTGCCGAAAACCAGTGGGAAATTCATAAGGAACTGCTGGAATGGTTGAAACTATTTTTTCATCATAAGGAGTTTCAGATACTTGAAGACATGTTGCTTGAAAATCTTGAATGAGCTTTTTCACCATGTAATTATGCCACGATTTAGTTACTTCTGGTAGATTTTTCTTTTTTACCCACCTAGGTTTATCATGATCTTTAACAACTTCTTTACTTCCAATCATATATGCTGGAGAGAGATCTACATCATTTTCCTAAATAACAACAAAATGATTCATTTGTAATGAAATGTTTATGTTTATCAATGTATTGTAATAAGTATTGTTGATAAATTTACTCACTTCCAAAAACTTTTTGCATTGCATAGATATATAGTCTCCACCTAGGGGTGATTTTACAATAGCTTGAGTTAATACAAAACCATCCTGTACTGGTATAGCAGATGTATGCGTTGCTCCACTGTCCACGACTATTCCAGTTGCCCTACCATTCGCAAAAGCTGCAAGTACTGCATTTTTTACAAGAAAATATGCTGGAACATTGTATTTTTCAAACATTAATTCTGTTAACTTTTCTCTTTTATTTCTGACATTCCAAGGAGACTCGGAAAATAATACTGGATGATATTCAGCATCGGACTGAATAATTTTTGAATATGTGTAATCCAAAACCTATAATAAGAGAAAAATAAATAAAAAATATTTTTAAAATAAATTACAAATAGAAAATACAAATAAAATTATTTTTTTGTTGTATTACAAATGTAAAAAAGAGGGAATGTAAAATTACCTTTTCAAAATAGTCCCAATCTTCAATCATACCATCTTTCATATAATTATTCACCTCCATTCCTTTACGAGGTACATGCAGGATCGTTGTATCAATGTAATATTTTGGAGTACTTTGTGTTATATTGCTGTCCGGCTTCTTATCATCTACATCCATTGGTTCAACTTTTGTTGCATTACAGTTCGCATCTTCGCCAATGCCTACCACAGCTGGAATCTCTGCTTTTGGAGTATCTTCCTGTGCGTATCCTACCCTTAGCGAGTGGTGACCCAAGTCAAAAACAAGGGCACCAATTTCGTCCCCACCATACAGCATGTTCGACATTTTTTATTACTGTGATCTGCATAAACAATATAAACAGTATTGATTAAATTTGAGTTATATTTTAATTTATCAATTTAGCTTTTCATGACTAAACCTAAATTCACTATTAGGCTAAATTTAATTTAAAAACTTTGCAATTATTTTACGGCTATAACACTCACGTAATTATTATTTTTAAAACCGAAATCAGTCACAAAATTTTAATGATTTTTATTCTTTAAGGAAAGTTTGATTTAACGTTAGAACAGTTGTATCATCTAACTTGGATGTTTGGCTTTATAGCAAAAGCTATACTAAACCACCTGAAACTATATATTGTACCGGGTTGATGGCGCTATAGTGAAAATTTTTAGTACTCGTCGCCATATTGTTTATTTTCGTAGGCGCGCGCATATATCGAGGCTTGGGCATACGTGTAACATCATGTGTTATACGTTCTTGACATTGTTAAGTAATATACGTACTTCCAGCATATACAAGCGCGGTATATTCGAATTAAATAATATAATCCTACACTGAAAAAAATCAAAAAAGATTATCGTAATAATATATTGTAATAATTTGATTAATATTTGATAATCACATACGACAATCTATGGAATATCATATTATGACAAACATTTTAAAAAATTCTTTTGTGAAAATATTACATTTGAGAATCATTTGATAATCGTATGATATAATCATTTGATTTTTCTTCAGCAGAGAATATAATGAAACGAAAGGGCTTTACTTACAGTTTAAATAAAGAACACTGACGTAAGTTTAAATGGAAGTCTATTGGAATCACTGAATTGAATGATTTTACAAGAATTTGCAAACCGAAAGATCTTCGCAAACTGAAATAGTGAAATATCCCAACGTTGTCTATAGCCAAAAGAGTCGTCAGCAAGAGAAGATGAGTCTCGTTAGGGTCTCCGAACTGAAGTAACAATTTCTAGCTTGAGCGAAGGCTCTTGGGTTCGGTCCCGAGGGAGGGGTTACAGAGCAATTATTAAGGGATTAAATTCAATTAACTCAGGTAAAATCTAAAATCTAGGGGTCGCTTGTCGAGAACTCGGAGGTGATTGCTTTCTGAATTCTGGCTACAAGCCATAAATCGGCGACAGTTAACGACTGTCTGGAGACCGAAACAAGTGCTAATTTCCTGATCGTTAGATCTTCAACAGTTAATGAGGAGATCGACGCGCATTTACTATAGTCCATCTTCTATATTATGCTTTTATATTTTGAAGACAATATTGTATTTAAATAAACGCTGCTTTAGATTAAGTGTTTATTACTACTGAATCTAATAACCGTGACGCTGCTAAAAAATCAAATAATTATAATACGATTATTGCATTGTATAATAATTTATAATTTGACAATTATTTGAGAATCGCTTGATAATCGTTTTATACTCATTTGATCAGACTTAAATTTTTTTTTAATTATCGTTACATGATTTTGACACGATTATCAAATGAATATAAAATGATTACATATCATATATGATTATCATTTCATTTTTTTCAGTTGGGTTATGTCTGCGACGTAAGGTAGAAGACATTATTATGTTACAAGCATAGCGCGGTGAATTTAAATTAAATAATATCATTTATGCGCAAAAATAGAAAGGCTTAAACGTAATATGTAAATGTAAAACAGAGGCGAATTTTTTTAAATTGAGTTTGATAAAAGAATAAATTTTAAGAAAATTTTTGTTTTGTTTTACCTTTATTCGAAACAATTGCGATAATCCACCAAGTTGTTATTTTGTCAATTGTTTACTTTTATAATAGTTTAGCATGCGGTTGTATTAAACTACGGTTAATGTATCGAAATTAGTTGAAGAAAAAAAAGATTCCCGCTT
Source organism: Sycophila quercilanae (assembly GCA_035582995.1). Lineage (NCBI taxonomy): Eukaryota > Metazoa > Arthropoda > Insecta > Hymenoptera > Eurytomidae > Sycophila > Sycophila quercilanae. Next base: position 2,301,249 of record JAWWEP010000009.1, on the reverse strand, counting down.
TAACCTCATCGCAGAGTTTTATATTTAAATAATGTGAATCACGAACGTTACATTTTGTATATGTTGATCCGGTGTTATATGTAAGACCCTTATTGGTCGCTAACAAGTAGAAATGTAAAACCAATCTCTTTCTGAAATATCTATGTGTTTTAAAAAAAGAATTATAGGGTTAAAAGAAAAATAAGTCGTATCTGATATAGAAACAGAAATAAAACAGTAAGTAACTTAAATAGATCTATATGCTTTATACAATTAAAAAATATTAAAATTCAGACCGTATATTTCATAAAAAAATGTATTCGCTACAAAAAATATTTTTCTTTTAATTCATCTAGATGACTTGAGAACAGTGAAATATGACATAGATGTTTTCATCACCTAAAAACAAATTAAATTTTATAAGCGAAATTTTGAATAAAATAAGGCTTTAAAAATACTTTACTGATGTAAAATTTGGTAAAGACATAATAAATATTTTTGCAGTAAGCGAGAAAGGTTTTAAGCTGCGCATTATCATAATTGCTACAATTTTGCGAGAGCGTTTAGACGATGTGTACCATCCTGAATCGTATCTGAGAATTGATAGTTTACGTGTGCATAAGCGATTTTTTCTAATTTTATGATGACTAACAATGAATTAAAAATATTACATTGAGTCGCCAATCGAAAGTGTTTGATTTAACAAATCTTGTCCTTGGAGACTGTAGTAAAAAAGGTGAAACATTTGCGCACCTGTGAACATGCCGTACCTTATCATGTTGTAAAGTCGGCCCCAATTTAATATAGTCTAAAACGAATCAGACAAAATAATTAATTAGAAAAAATAGGTATATTAAATAGTAATAGTTACCAAAACACCACTGAAGCTCATGATGACCATGTTTAGTCCCATGATAAAAAAGAATGAGTCGGTGTATGTATCGTTGATTTTTTCACAGTATCTAATATACGAACGTTTTTATTTTTAAATTTAAATGCAATTGGTTATATAGTTCATACCAAGAAAAAAGTAAATATATAATAACGGAAAATTTATGGCAGATGAATTGATATTTTATTTACTAAGAGCATTTAGAGAAACTATTTATAATTTTTTTGGTGCAACAAATAATTATTATGATTTAGAAATAAGTAATTAATACAAACTTTAAAATTTTACTGTGTTGCATAGCACAATTGACTATTTTATCGTAATCATCGACTGATTTTTCATCAAATTTAACATTCGTTTTAATACTTTTAATTCGGCGCCTAAAACGATTTAATGTAAAATTAATTATTACATTATTTTTCCTTTTTATCAAGTAATAACTATTATTATAAATTTATTTTTCATAAATTCTACAGTACAGTATTCCTTGTAAGTATTACATCACTAACAATAAAAACCCGCTACGTATTGGTTTCTTCAAATTGAATTTGTTATTTTCCTTTTAATAATCAATATTTAATCAGGGGTCACGGAATATACAAATTGCATGTAATTGTAAATAGTATAATGGGACACCTAATGACCCAAACTTTTTTTTCATCACTGTTACAAAGCTCTCCGATGCGAAGCACTTACCCAAGAATGGAAAGCATACCACAGGCGTGTTGTACTGTGGTTGCGTAGAATGTATCAGTGGCGACAATTGGTATAAAGCCTATTATAGTTGTTAAGCACGCGTGTGCGAAAATGTGAAAGTAGTACTTTTTCTGATCAACGAAGAACTCGACCAAATAAATCGGATTCTTCACTCTCGTCTCATTTAACGGGCTTATTGCGTCTAACACAAATGGCGTCATTGGAAGGCATAAATAAATGACCAAAGTGCTACAACACATATCTACAAATTATTTTTTTTTAAATATCATATAGTTTTCCAAGGACGTAAAGTGGGCTTTTTTAACCCGATATGGAGCTTTCATTCAGTAGATGAGTATCAAAGCTTGCAACCATATATGAAGTCAAAAAGTCCAAAATTAGTCCTTGGGACACGTTACACACACACACACACACACACACACACACACACACACACACACACACACACACACACACACACACACACAC
>JAWWEP010000009.1:2236115-2283190 GCA_035582995.1 Sycophila quercilanae | reverse complement strand
ACGAGTAACTTCTCTTGAGACTCTGCTGATTTTCCAAGCTAGAGAGCAATCGTCGAGCCGCTCTAGCTGTGCGACTTTTGTTCAAATCGCGGACTTAATTTTTTTCTATAAATTTAAATGTAAAATTAACTGTATTATCTAAAAATAGTATTCATCTCTTAGAAGTATTAAATCCTTATTATTTTACCTTCAAAACAGTGTTTATTTTATTTAAAAACAACGCCTTTCACTAAAATCAACTCTAGAAATCGAGCCAGCATTCGAATACGCCGCGCTCGACTATCGCGCCATATCACACTCGAACGTGGGATATTACACTAGAGTATAAGTGCGAGAAAGAAGGCATGACTATAGCTTTCTCTCTCGCACTCATACTCTAGCATGGAGTTCGCAGCGACTAATCGCTGGCATGAAATCGCAGCCTACAGCGCAACGCAACACTTACATCTGCTTGATGCATATGCATACGGATACGATTCAAAGAACCGTTGAGGCGTTGACTGTGAGCCTTATGTGACTCACCCCAATACCCCTATATACCGGCCTAACCCCAAGTCCGGCCGCATAGTTGTTCTCCGCGTTCTTCAGTTTAGCGAGCACCGCACGCGAAGTGAGGGCGACAGTTAGGACTATATAGTCACGCCGCGAGGCTCTCGTCAGCTCTCAGTCGATAAAATTGTCGCTGAGCTCTCGATATTGTTACTGATTGGTGTATGTGCTTTTGTCTACGTGGAACATGAAGATCCGAAGGTTTATACGTCACACCTGCGTCTAGTACCAGAGAAGAGTCAGAAGGATGTCTTGTTTGGAAAAAATTCGGTACGATCAAAGGCATTCATTGAGCCTGGGGCGTTGAAAATTTATTGGTCCTCGCCACCTCGCTCAACGGCCTAACATTAGTATCCTCAAGGAGGATTATTTTTCTGCATACGAACTTTTTTATATTGCGTGTACTTAACGGTTTACAACAAGATTTCGTATGCACTTTACAAGTAAACTAGATACGATGTTCACCAACAAAGACTTCAGAATTGCAACTGCGATAGATCTTTTTTTGATATTCATTTAATGATAATGAAACTAGGCATACTTTACAAATGTAAAATGTAATCGTCTTTTTTCATCGCTGACCTGAAGCCCAGTGAAAGATCCCTTGCTAGACGGTTCATTTGCAAAGAAAATGTTAAGATTTGTAATCCCTTTTTAACTGATATGTACTTGACTTAAATTTCAATAATTACAATATGATGCATTGGAATGTTATTTTGATAACAATTGGCTTTTATTTTGCTACTGGAACATCGACCCGTAAGTAACTAAATGTATATGTTTTATTTATAAATTGTAACAGTTGAATTTCAATGTTTATATTATTTTAGACCAAGCAGGTGGTTATTGTGCACCTTACAATGGCAAGATATGCAAAAAGTACCTTACAGGAATTGGAACAGTTTGGTTTAACGATTCTGTTGATAATCCCAGTGGATGGTTAAATGAAAAAATTACAACTGATTTGTGGGACGAACTGATCCAAAAATTAATCGAGCCATGTCGTTCTGCAGCCGAGGTAAGTATTGTTTTTTTATTTATTAAAGATATTACACAATTAAAACAGTAGAAACGTATGTTACATATGTAGGTCAGAGTAATAATTCTTATAGTGGTAAATGCAGTTTACTTATAAATAGACCTGGTGAAAACTTTAAGACTAAAAAAAAAAATTTAAGTGAATATAATATCATTAAAATTAATTTATTATAAATAAAAAACTGATTATTTATTTACTTAACAGAAAAATGTGCTTAGGTCAATTCTTTAGAGAAGAGGTACATGTTAATAGAACTATGTACAATATCTCGCAATGCTATATATTTGTCTAAATTTTAGTTATTAGTATGCTCTTATTTCTGATTTTATTTTCTAATGAGAGAAAGTTATGTTAATAGTAGTTTACTGAAGATGACTAGAAGTTAAAAAAAATGTGTTCTTTATTTAACAGTCATCTTTTGAAAAAGAATTCTTTGTGTTTATTTGCATATATTGTCTTTTGTCTAATAATGATTATTATTTTAGAAAATGCTGTGTTTTTATGCATTTCCACAATGTCAAGGAGGTATTGGATTGCCTCTTTGTTATGAAGACTGTATGGCTATAAGACTTCAATTTTGTTTCAATGACTGGGCTTTAATTGAAGACAACAAAGTGAGAGAAATTTATATAAGGTCTCGAGGTCACTTTAGACTTCCAGAATGTGAAAAATTGCCAAAGATTTCCAAGGAAAAAATGACATGTTCTCATGTTTCTTTAACAGTAGTAGATGAGAGCCTTGTAACATGTAAGCTTGCAACACAATAAAATATTCTACTTGAGCAAAGAACAATATTTATTTTTTTATCATTTTTAGATGATTGCTACAGAGACAGAGGACGATTTTATATGGGCAATGTAAACAAGACAAAAAGTGGTCGAGCATGTCAAATGTGGAAGGATCAAAAGCCACATAGTCATGAAAGTCCTCCAGATGTGTTTCCACAAATACGTGATGGGGAAAATCACTGCCGAAATGCTGGAGGAGATGAAAAAATGCCTTGGTGTTTTACTATGGATCCTACATCGAGATGGGAACATTGTGACATTCCTTTATGCGGTAAAAATTTGATTTTATTAAAGTATTTCAATTTTTAAATTATCATAAAGCTTTTATTCAAGAAATAATATTTCTATGTTATATTTAACAGAAAATTCAACGGCAATAAATATTGAAATCCAACCAAGTGATTTACATAAAGACAGTTTTTTAACACCAACATTAATTCTGATTATATCAGCTTTAGCATTTATTATTGTGATTATTACTTTATTAATAATTCTTGTAAGCCAAAGATTTTATAAACGCCATCAAAGATGCAACCAAACTGAATGTCAGGTACTATTAATTTTTTATAAACCAAGAATAATTTATACTTTGTATAAATATAATAAGAAATTAATATTCTTTACTATTAATTTAGGAAGTAAACATCGATTTAAATAAACTGCCAGATAATGATGCATACCACAAAACAGGAATACAGTTAAATCCAAAGTTAGAAAAACTTGAATTTCCCAGAAACAATATAATCTATGTGAGAGATCTGGGACAAGGAGCTTTTGGTAGAGTATTTCAAGCCAAAGCACCTGGTTTGGTGCCCAATGAAGAATTTACCAATGTGGCTGTGAAGATGCTGAAAGAAGAGGCTTCTGACGACCTCCTAGTAGATTTTGAGCGAGAAGCCTGTCTTCTTTCTGAATTTGAGCATCCTAATATTGTCAAACTCTTAGGTGTATGTGCCCTTGGGCGTCCTATGTGTCTTTTATTTGAGTACATGGGCCGAGGTGACCTGAACGAATTTTTACGTTCCTGCTCGCCAGGTAATTATATAATTCGAAACGTCGAAAAAGATGACAATTTTACAGACTCACGACTGTCGCATATGGACCTAATAAATATAGCACGGCAAATCGCCTCCGGCATGACGTACTTATCAGACCGAAAATTTGTACATCGAGACTTGGCCACACGAAATTGTTTAATTAATGACGATATGGTAGTAAAGATTGCAGATTTTGGACTATCACAAAAGATTTACCTACAAGACTACTACAAAGGAGATGAACATGATGCCATCCCAGTAAGGTGGATGCCATTAGAGAGTATTCTTTATAATAAATATACAGTAGAATCTGATGTCTGGGCTTTCGGTGTTTGTTTATGGGAGATATTTAGCTTTGCACTGCAACCTTATTATGGAATGACCCATGAAGAGGTTGTCAAATATATTAAAGAAGGTAATGTTCTTCAATGTCCAGACAATACACCCCAGTCGGTTTATGACCTAATGAGACTTTGCTGGAATAGAAAGCCTTTGGATAGGCCTACATTCAAGTTCATCTTTGAAACTCTTAACAATATAAAATGTGAATTAAAGGCTGAGAACAAGTCAAATAGTGTACCTCTACGTATACACCTGTAAATGTAATTTTTTTTTTGTAAAAAAAAAAATAAGATATATTGTCTATCACTGTCAAGGAACAAAAAAGAAGCATTTATATTCTCTTCTCGTATTAGAAGTATACGAGTCTATAAAACTTTTATACAATTTTTATACAATACATATGATGATGTTGTGAAATCCTACAGATTTCTTTGGGATCCTGTTACCAATAAGTGGATAAAACTAGTACAACTCTAAAGCTCTAAAAACAAGGATTTAATAATCTTTTCATATCCATGTTACAAATTTAATGATAAGATTGATTTTTTAAATTTATCAGTATTTTTTTATTTGTATTATTAAGTTTTGTGAAGTTAATCACAAAATCGTTGAAGCATGACAGCAACATATTTTACTTGTTAAAAAATCAATTAAGTTTAAAGTTAAAATTTCACTATTAAAAAAATAAAATTTTTAAATTGTAAAAATTATTTTTTTTTAATTATTTTATGGTAGTTTTAAGCTAGTACTGCATATATGTATCAATAATTGTAATTTTTATGTAAAACGATTTTGTTTACTGCTTTACAAAAGTTTAAAAAAGAATTATGTAAATTTATTTTCTATTCTGTTGCGGCTAAAATTTTGTTGCGATTACAACAAATTTATTCAACAACTGCAACTAATGTATAATATTTATACCATTTTATTTATTTTTAGTTAAAGATTCGTAAGGTTTTTATTAAAGAAAGACATTTCTAAAAAAAAAATAATTTCAGTGTTCCATTCCCTTTATTCTGTATGTAACTATCGTGACTGAAAAATTAAGATATGACTGATGAAAAATAAAGTGTTGTTTTTAATAAAATTGTGTTTCTTTTTTTTTTCATTTTCCCATTCCATTATATTTCATAAAAGTTTAGGAAAATTACGAAATATCAATAAACAGAAGTGTGAATCTTAAATAACAAAAAATAAACTTTTTTTTAAATTTTTTATTCTCAATCTTCGCAAGGTAATTCATGAAATAAATTTATCAATTCTTGTTCACTATTTTTATCTTGTTCAAAATTTTCAACAGAATTTTTTTCCGGCTTCGACTCGTGAAAATCTTGAGGAATGAAAATTTTCTTAGAAGAAAATAGTTGATTACTTTGATCTTCAGAAATTTTCTTCCAATTTATTCGTTTTAATGCTGCCTCCTGGTAAAAACATTTTCTGAATATTAAGCAATGAATATGACGTAATTTTTCATAATGTATCCTCATAAAACCTAATTTTGCTAAAGTAACTTTCCAAGATGTATTTATAATTTTAGTATTTGCTCCTTGATGTTTGGAATCAGGAGTTGCAATAAATAAAATACCTCCATTTTTTAATAAATTGTAAGCCTTTTTGCAACACAAATATCTTTGAGTAGAACAAGGAATGTACTCTAAAAGTAACGAAAAAATTACTGCATCAAACGAATGCTTTGGCAGTTCAGTTAATGTTTCATCTTTAAAAACTTTCTTATCTTCAATTTTTAAATTTAAAAAGTCACATTTTATAACATCACTTGAATATGGAGCTATGTCTACAGCAGTAACAGAAAATAATGATTCATTACTAAATGGATTATAACAACTTCCAACATCTAGAACTTCTATCTTTGATTGAACTCTAGTTTGAATTCTTTCGAGATCTAAAGTTTCACTTGATTCTTCAATATTATTTGTCATTAAATGCTTTTCTTTGTCATCAAACTTTTTCAATCCCCCATGAAAAAAATAATCCTTGCATTGATTTTTAAACCACTCTATTCTACAATATGTAAGTGGAGTAGAACTTGAGGATTGTTGACTCCAATGTTCAGTAGCAAGTTGATACATAGATACTGCATATTCCTAAAGTTAAAAAATATTTTACTGTCTACTTTGTACAATGATTAAATTGTTAAATACAAATACACAAATACACAGTGGCTCAACTATACTTACTTTCAATTTTTCGTTTTTTAACATATGGTTTTTCCAAGCCTTCTCTGCTCCAAGAACTTCATAGTCATCGCGAAGTTGACCATGAATCTGTTTTATAAAATTTGCTAATTGTTTGTGTTTTTCTGAAGCCTTTTTTGCATTTCTCCCCTCTTTTTTTAAACTTGTTTGATGATTCGTTTCCATTACTTCAGGTTACCTTACCAATGTCTAAAAGTTAAGAAATTTACTTTGAATTAATAATACAAATATATTTTTTGAAAGTGCTAACTAATAGTTTAATAATAACAGATAAATAAACCGTTTTTTATTTAAAAAAAAAATAAAACAATATTTACTTCAATTTGTTATAAAATTAGAACGAAATTATAGAGAAGTATATTATAGGAAGATATCTGGACGGAACTGTTGAAATTCCCAAAAAACACTTGTTATGTACACACCAATAATTCATACTCGCACGTATATAATTCAATATATATACAATAATGTTATCATGCAGTGTACCGGTGAATGTGATGATGTACCTACAAAAATATTATTGTCAAGAATTCAATTCAAAGATCGAGCAATTGGAATGTCGTCGACCGTCGTCGCGACCCTTGCGCCCTTGCCGAGACTTGCTCACTGCTCGACTGCTAGTCTGCTACTGCCGCTCCCTCTACACAGTCCCCGTCAATAATCGCGATCTTCCGAGCCGTACGTTCAACGCGGAGCAAACACGCGAGCCGCAGCTGCGCTAATCCGACCATTTTAGCAGCAATAAAGTGAGTATTTTTTAATAGACATTCACTTGTTCTGAAACTGACATTAGAAACTCTCTTCCTTCCCAAATTCGAACGTCGTGTTCGAAGGCACTTTGCCCAGGTGCTCGAGTCAAAACAATCGACTCTTGCCTCCCCGACTCCCGGGACATTTTCCCCAACGATGATTAGGTAATACGGTGCGACACATCTTCGTGGCCGAAGATTCCTCGTAACTGTCATAAATAGAACGATGGATTTTTGTGTGCTGATTTTGTTGAGTCGCTGCCACACTGCATCGCGATTTTGCTGAATCTTGAAACTTTCTTCTTCTAAAAGAAAAATCACTTGCCGGAAAATGTTTTGTTGTGTATCATGTGATGGCTGGACGGTCATATTGCATCTAACCAACAAAAAATGAGCTGGCACTTGGCTATTTATGCTTTGTGGCGGTTCAATGTTTGTAATAATTTTGCAATGAACAACCATTGATTGACAGTTGATTCTTTAAATTCACTGTGTAATATTTAGCGACTTTATAAAATGACTGATAGTATCCAGTTCTGATTATTGTTGTTAAGGCGATTAGTCCTAGAGTTATTATATATATTGAGTTTTTTTTGCACGGTACCTTATAGTTTCTCTCTTATGTCAATCTTTAAAAACCTAATGGTTAAGTTATTAATGATCTGAATATTAAAAAATTGGAAATTGGTAATACAACTTTTAATTAAATATTGTTTTTAATGTCTAAGTTTCAGAATTAGAGTATAAAAACATTTTTATTGCACAATCGAATGAAAGGTATGTTTTTGTAGAAAATAGTTGCTTAAAATTCTTAAAACAATTTTGATTCTTAAATATTTTGCTATCATAAAATGGAAGATAATAATGATTTATCTATTTTATCTACCAGTTAATCTGTTTTTTTTTTTTTTTTTTTTTTTTTAAATATATTGAAGATATTTAATTTTAAATTGTGTTTGAAAGCTAATCAAATTAAATTGTTATAATAAAAATTAAGAAATACAAATTTTTGTATTTCAATATGTGAGTTAATTCTTTTATTATATAATATACAAGTAGTGTAATAAAATGAATGCAGAATAAATAGAATACAGAAAAATAAATCAATAAATGTTTAATATTAATAATTGTAAATATTTTTAGATTAAAATGGCTTTAAGAGCCTTGAGTAAGTTAGTGAGCAGCAGCGCTAACAACATCCAAAGCCGATCAGTATATACTATCCATAATAAAATTGGAAATCGGGAGGTAGTATGTTCAGGTGTAAATGGTGAACCTATTTACATTGACACAACCGATTTTCCCATGCCAGCTATCCGATACAAAGAAGTGACTCCTGATATTCAGGTAAAGATAATTTCTATTTGTTATGTAATGCATTTCTGTACAAATGATTGTCAACTTTTCATTCTGCAGGCCTTGCGAGAAAAGGAAAAGGGAGACTGGAAAAAACTTTCCATTCAAGATAAAAAACAGTTATATAGAGCCAGTTTTAGGCAAACTTTTGCTGAATTGGAAGCACCTTCTGGTGAATGGAAATCTGTTCTAGGACTTACTTTAATGGGTATTAGTTTATCCTTATGGATTTTTGTTTGCATAAGAAAACTGGGTAAGTAAATATCAACAAAGTTACATGAAAAGTTTAGATTCTATTTTGTTGTTTGATTATTAATTATCTAATTTACTCAATGCTTTTAGTTTATCCTCCACTGCCAATTACTTTTGACAGAGAACGTCAACTGGCACAACTTGAACGAATGCAGCTATTGGATATCAACCCAATTTCTAAACAACCTGGTTCCAAGCCGAAGTAAAGAGAAAAAATCATTTATAGTAAGTTGCAGTAGTTGGCATCAACAAAAAACTGTGCTATTGCAAATCATGTAAAAATTTGTGCATTGAAACACGAAAATAAAATAATTGTAATTCTAATCTGCTAAAGAAAGCATCAATTTACTATTCAAAATATGAATATACAAATGATGAAAAATAAAACCAAAATAAGATTTTAAAATTAAACTATAGCACATTGGAAATTTAATTATTCATAAGCGTTTTTTTTTGCATACCCTTACGAAATGTAAGTTCTTTAAAAATCATTGTGAAATAAACTGTTATTTAAAAAATGCTCAAGTCATTATTAATATTAGATGTTTGTTACAATTCCTATAAATTTAACAAAGTAATTTTTTATTCCATATTAAATACTTAAATTTAAAGCATGTGTTTTTTAAGAATTTTACACTACGCAAATAACATTAGTTGTTTCATAATTGATTTGTATTATTTTTGTTACATATTTTCTTATATTAAAAATTGATATTAATTTCGCGGTATTCTAAAAATTATATTACATAAAAACTAATCATTTTTGACAATTAAATTAAATAAAATACAATGTAAAACAGTGTTAAGGATATTAAAATAGACAGAAAATTGCTTTTGTAAGAAACATTTATTTTTAAGTATTTTTTTAGAATCATTAGAATGTTTGATATTATATGATCTCTTCATGATGTCCTAGTTTCTGTACATGAAAGTAGAATAAATTATATTAAATATAAAGTTGAACAGTTAAATAAACTCAAAACTCAAAAAATATCTTTTAGAAATGTTTAATTTTGAAATAAACAAGGAGATCAATTATTAGGACTGCAAGAAAGTACTATCTCATTTTCATTACTCAAAAGGCCTTAAGAGATAATTTAACAGAATAAAAAAAAGTATAGTTAAGATGGAAACTGGGTTATTAAAAAATACAAATACTTTAATTTTCTGGTTAAAATTAATATTAATTTTATTTTTTTTTTAAATCTTATAGAATAAATTTATGAAAAGCATTATTTCCGTCTGGGTTAATATTCTTTTGAATTCTTGAAAAAAGTCATTTTTTCAAGCTAAGAAAATAAAACAGTGATTAGTAAAATGTTGATTAAAATATTTCTTTTAGGTACTGTGCTTTCTCAGCACTCCTAGACATTAAAAAACTTTGCTAATATAATTACGCTTGAAATAAAAAGTGTACTTTTAAAAGTGTATTTTCCTTATTCTTTATTAGGAATAGTAATATTTAGAACTGTTTAGTATTAAATATGTGTAATCTTAAAAATTATTATAAAAACTATTAGAATTATAAAAAAAATTATTATAAAAATTATTAGTATTATAAATAAATTATTAATATTAAGTATGTAAAACTAAAACCAAAATTTGTGCGCAGTCGGAATATTCACAAATACAACGTTTTTCCATCAAATAAATTGTAAACAAAATTTCAACTAAATTTGTGTTATTTTCTCGATTTATATTCGGTTTTACCTCGCGTATAACATACGCAAAATGTCGATACACGCAATTTTATGCAACGCAGTATAAACGTAACCCTTTAAATACGAATTAAAAATAAAATCAATATTTGAAACAACAAACATGCGAGTGTCCGTGGCTCAAACAAGTATTACATAGGCATATAGAATTATTTATTGGCTCACATATCCTCGATCAAAGGACGCTCGAAATTTTCCTAGAAAACAATCACTACCGCAGCAATATCGGGCTCTGTTAAAAAAAAAAAAAAAAAAAAAAAACCAATCGACGCCTTGGTTCGTGTCGAAAAAACGGATCAAGATTCGAGTATCCATTGCAACAGTAGTGTAAGTATGAAAAATTGTTCAATACTTAGGATCGCGTTTCTGCGCCGCTCGAAACGTCAGATCCAAAAGGCCGCGCGTCATACTCGCGTGCAGGTCTATATACAGGTATATACACGTGTATATGTATATTCCGCGCACTCGCTTTTCGGGTCGACGGGTGACTCTGTGAGCGATCGAGGCGAGCTATGGCCGTTGAGAGGCGATTCGCCAGGCCGCACTTCTTCGCTTTTAAAAGAGGCTTATAACCTCGGCAGTCTCGCCAACTAATACCTTTGTTTGCTTATTAAAATGGGTTTTTCCTTTCGAGGATATAAGTGGCTAATGGGAAGCCGGGGGATGAACAGTGTGCTTTCCGAGTTGCAATAATGCGAGAGTTTGTTTGCTCGCGGCGTCCTGACACATCCCTACTCGTTCTACTTCGTCCGTGCGGATAGCACGTTGCGGTATTGACAAGAATTGAACAAGCGGACTAATTAACCCTAATGCATCTTTTTTTTTGTTTTTATGTGCAATTTATTTATTTACTTATTTATTTAAATCATTTAAATATTTCCACGGACTTTATTGTCCGTTATTGTTACTTTTTATTAATTTTTTGTTTAATTGTGAAGAAGGAATATACTGTTTTCTTTTGGATGTAGGGTACTTATAATGAAAACAAATAAAATTGCAAAAGATAAATAATAATATTATTATTGGTGTTATTACTTTGTTAATCGCATAGCAGTTTTACACTCAGAGAATTATTGCGTGAAAATTTCGATGAAAAGCTACCTGTAAAAACTTGAAATTTTAACTGTCGGAGAAGTTTTGTCATTTTCATAAGGAAAGCTCTATAAAAATTACGCGAATTTTCTCGTCAAAATTTATATAGGGTAAAGCTTCCCGTAAAAATTACAAATCTTCTTCTCCAACAGACCAAATTTTAGGTATAACAATCGCAGATTTTTCCCGTAAAATTTCCAGTTCTTGTAAATTGTCCCTCGATGTCGTCTTATCACGCAATTTGTACGAAAATCTTCGCGGTAATTTTTATGAGAAAATTATGTCAGAACTGAAGTGTAGTTATGAATCGTCGAAAGTTAAAAGATTGATTTTTTAGGTATTCACCGTCTTTATATCATTTTTGAAAATGAAAAAATCTAGTAAGGATTCTAATTTTTTAATATTTAAGCTGTTGATAGTCTGGAAGACTTAATTTATTTCGTTTAATTTAATTGAAATAGTAGACATTTTATAAAAGATGTACTAAGCGAGAATATCTTTGATTGACAACGCCATGTATTAGACAAATTTCTTTTTTCAAAATTAACGAGTGTTTCAACGCGAGTACTAAAGAAATATCGTAAAATTCTCAAATTAATGATCTATAAACTTTTTGTTTAGTTAAAATAACCGAAATAAGTCTTTACGAGACCTACGGCATTGAAAACTTTATAAGCGTTGAGCTTTACTACATCAATTTCTTTTTTTATTTTGACATTAAAATTAAATACTGCTGATAATGTTCTTAATAACCTCAACAAAACATTATACATTATATTTCAATAGTTTAAAGAGGATATTTGTAAATTCTCCGTGCCGTGATATCAACTCAATGTTTCCTTACTATAAGCAGTTTTATAATAAGGTATCAAATAAATAAAATAACAATTTACCTTTTAAATAGTTTATCTCTTCTCCATAAAGCGCTATTATTCTACTTAACTCATTATGCCGTAAATCTTGAAGCGTAATTTCACTTTTTGTGAAAATTGAGATAAGCTGAACAGCGAAACTCGAGTCGATCGTTTTTCCATTTGGCAGTAACGAAATGGGTCAAAATATTTAAAAAAAAATTCCACCTGCATTATAACCTTTTCTCTTACAGCGTTTTCTTATGACAAAATAAGAAAGAAGTAAAAGTTTTATGATTCAACGTACAATATTTTCAAAACCCAGAGCTATTTTCTAACATAATATGTTCCGTAAAATAAAAATTTCTTTTTAAATTATCTTAATTTCCATGTATAATTTACAAAGTCTGAAAAAAGAGAAATAGACGAAGATAAAATAATCTCTAATATATGAAAGTCTTAATGTTAGAACATTTCTTGTCTTTAATAAAATATCTATTTAATCAATTAGAAATTTGAAAAATAACGAAAACAAATTTTAAGATACTAATTCTTTATATTTTATACAGTAGGAAGTTTTTAGTATACTCATATTTTTTCATAGTTTATCAAAGAACAAAGTCTTGAGCACACCGAAATTAATTATTGTTGTGCGCGCATCCAATTCTGGCTTAACATAATCGATAGATACTACGCTGATGATTAAGATGAAATTGCTTCTCCGGAAGGTGTAAAATCCGGTGTTAATTTTCCCAAATCAGTGAAGTCACGCCTCGATGCTCAAATCTATTTTACATTCCATAATACCAGATTGTAAAATAATTCAAACGTAAAGCATTTATAAGCAATTCTCATTTCAAATAAAAAAGGAAAGAGGGCATTTTGCTCATTCGCTCATTCACCGAGGGAAATTTTCAATAATCAAACCTTTATCATTTTCCGCCTGTGCATCAACGATTAAAGTCGGGAATATTGAATGAAAATTAAAATCGAAGCTGGCACGGATTTACGTGGCACGAATTATTATCATCGCCAACATATATACGTCGACCTGTCGGTTTTTCTTCCTCTTTTTTAATAAATAATCACGCAGCATCGGGCCTTCGCCGACTCGAAGTGACCCGAAGGTGCGCAGGGCTATTACTAGCTCCAAGCGGAATTCAATAAACGCTCGAATCAAAGCAATTAAAATTATACGAGATTATCGTAGCGGTGCGGTGCGAAGTACGTGAATTGGCGTCTCATTTGCCTCAAATTCGATATGATTATTAAGGAGCGATCATCGATTGTATACGCGACCTTCCGAGGAAATTACGTGTATATCCTCAAGACTCCAATTAATTTCGCCTAGAAATTACGTGTATATCCTCAAGACTTCAATTAATTTCGCCTAGGCATTCTTGCGGCTAAATAGCGTAATAATATACAGTCTCACGTACGCAATAGGAACGCCAGCAATTCGTTTAATAAAAAAAAAAAGAAAAAAAATATGAAACGGGCGAAGCGTGATCACCGACGATATTTCGGAGGGTCGCCGAGATCGACAAAAAGCAGCAGGACGTCGCAACGAGCTGTGATAAGCAATTAACCACGGAGGGGTGTAATCTACCGAGGAGCGGGGGGTCCGCAGATGCTCCTGCAAAAAAAAACGGATCGATGCGAACGTGATAAAGAGCCGCACCGTGTCCAGGGATAATAGGAAAATAAAGTGAGGAATTTTGTAAATTGCAGTTTGACTGTGGAATCTTGTAGGTAAAATGTGTAGCATTAATTATGTTGTTTAAACAATGGATAAATATGGGTAAAAACAGTTTTTTTATTAATAAATAATTCTACATAATAGAGTTTAAAGATACTCGCGAAATGAACTTTGTTACGATACAATCCGATGATTTGTTTACTTGGAAAAAAAATATATAAAAACCGTTGAAAATTTCTACATTTAACGTTCGCAGTCCTATTAAAACCAACGTCGTTATATCTCTGTAAATATTTGAAAATGTTATTTTGACCACTTTTAATAATGTGTTTCATTAAAATTTCAAATTAATATCACTAATAGTTTTTACGTTTTATACAGTGGAAGACCTAAATATTAATTAACAATTAAAATAAACATTTCATTTAATCATTTTATGGTTAACAGCCGTTGAAAAGGGTGCTATTTTTGGTATTTTTGGTTAATTGTAAAAAGCACTCTAGACTGTTAAAAGATAACAAAGACTGGTTTTCAGATTCAAATAACTGATGGCTTTAACTAAAAAGAAAAAAAAAAGAAGAATTTTGCGACTAGCTTTAGCTTATATTATAATATTGATCCTACACATAATGTACAAGATTTTGTGCATCAGTCAAATTGCGCTTTACAAAATTCTTCAGTTTTGCGTACACGGTTAAAAATTCTGAGTTTTGCGAATTTCAACATGCAATTACAAAAATTATTTAATTTATTATTTAGTGTTCACACTTTCTGTATTTTCTTTAGCAGGAAGAATATCCTTAAGCATCACTTTTTATAATCTTTACGCACTACGTGTCAAATTCTATCCCTGCTAAAAAAAATCATAGGAAAATAATATGAAAATCATATGAGATTTTGGACTGATATCATGTGAAAACATTTTCTTTTTAAAGGGAAAAAACTGTTTTCTTTTTTTAAAATTATTTTATTATAAATATGATAAATAATACATTTATTACAAGTAAAAAGATTCGAACTGGACACTCCAAGTTTATACACTTATTTTCACATGATTATCAGTTCAAAATCTCATACGATTCTCATACGATTTTCATATGATATTTTTCAGTAGGGATTGCATTAAAAAAATGCAGATTATACTTAATATTTATGTAATTTATTATACTTAATACAAAAACGCTATATTTTCTTAATCTATATTCATTCAATTATAAACACAAAATAAGTGCTTACAATCGAACGAACTTTAAACAGCGCATATACTTTTTCATCTAATTTCCCTGACCAGCAGGGGGTGAGCGCGCGTAGCGTCGCAAGGGGGTGTAGGTGGGGGTCCCGGGATGCGTATGAAAAAAAAGATAAGCGAGGAAGGCGGGCAGCAGCTGCAACGAGAAAGTATAAAGCTCGAGAGATAGAGCTCAGGCGCGCGCGACGAGGAAATTCGGCGACTTTTCGCCACTTTCCGCGCCGATCTCGTTGGCCGGGAGTGCCGGGACGTGATGCGCGCGGGCCACTGGCGAAAGACGGAATAGAAAGACAAAAGACATCGCGCGCAAGGGGAGAAAAGCCTCGGAGGGGGTGTAGGGTCCTCGCGCGCGACTATAGATCTTGAGGGGGTAGGCGCCGCGAGCGCCACCTGGAGACCTGGACCTGCGCGCTGGCGGCCTCCCGCGCCTAGGGCGGGCGAGGGGGCGGCCTCGACTCGATAGCCGCCGCCGCCGCCGCCGCTACTACTGCAGCTCTCTCCGTCTCCCTCGCGCCCCTTCCGCGGGTGGCCCTCGCTCGCTCGCCGCGCTCTAACCTACCCCCAGTGCGAAATTCGCCGTGCTCCCGTCGGTTCGAGCTCTCGCCTACGCAGCAGCCATCACTCTCTCTCTCTCTCTCTCTCTGTCTCTCTGTCTCTCTTTCTCTCTCCCCGCATCCGCTCGGTGTCTCTCTTTCTCTCGTGAAAGTCAGCGCAGTGCGCGCACCGTCGTTCCGCGCGCGGACATCCAGAGCCATCGGAAAAGCGCGAGTGCAGAGATTTTACCCGGGCGAGGCGAGGCTTTAGAAAAAAAAACGCACCCTTGATTGGCGAGCGGCACTCGGCCACCCCCGCCGGACGAAGAGGCTCTGGCACGATGCTGAGGCCGCTCGGGCTGCTGCTAGTCCTCGGTGCCCTCTGCACCTGCGAGATACAGGTAAGGCCCTTACGGGCGTCCATGTTATATGCGGCGATTTTATTATATGCGCGCAGGAAAGGGAGGCTTTGTGTGTGCGCGCGGCCTGACGCAGCGAGTCGTGACGACGGTCCGCACTCCTCCTTTATGCTTGTCTTCGCCGAGGGCTGGATTCTATGGCGGTCTTGGCACCGCCGCGGCGGATCATTTGTCAAACTGCCGAGTGAATTTACGTATATAAAAGCCGTGGGGAGAAAATCGATAGCCTGCGCTTTTATTTTAAATATATAAGGTTGTACTTTTAGGCTGTGGGAAAATTTTTATTGATTCTACGGAGGACTTGATTACTGGTACGAATTGCCGTGTACTAACAGTGGTGCACTGCTATTGTATAGTAACCTCGATATCGACGTATTTTTCTTTGAGCTTTAAAATACGGACGGTTTTTTACTATGAACGTTTTAATGAAATCACTGTGTTACTTATTTATAACTTTATCAGTGGCGCTGTTACAGATAAATGGAGGGTTGAATTTTTAATACATAATGAATCGTACGTATTGAACTGTTAATAGAGGCGTAGCTATAATATGACGTACAAGAAAGCACACTATTGAACGAATCTCGCCATTCAACCGAAAAAAAAAGAGACACAACGAAGTATAAATCTTTTTTTTTTTAATTCTTTACACGTAAAAGTGTAAATGAAGCTCTTTCAACTACTAATAGAAATTTATTTGTCAATTTATTTACGCACTGTGCGGATGATTTTGCCGTGACAAAGAACGTCACAGCTTAAAATACAGGAAATAAAATTCATTTAATATGGGGTTAGCTTAGCTTGCATGTAAAAACTAAATAAAAATTCTAGCTTGACTATGTGAGCTTTTCATTCTAAAATTCTTTATCTTCAATTAAAAGTAATGGTATTTCATCTTTTCGCGGTCATAAAATGGCGAAATTTTAATTTCAAAAAGAATTACGACTGCAAGCGCTATGATCCATATCCTTATCAAATGAAGCTTTTCATTCGATTCTTCGGATCTACTTCATTGCTCACAGTGCTCAAAGATCTGAATGTGAAAAAGTAGTAGCTATTTATTATCAAATAAGAAAAATCAGAATATCAAAACTTTGAGACACCAATTACTTTGCAACCGAAATTTCCAAATGAGAATAAGCAAATATTGAATTTTGAATTCACCAAAGTATTAAAATATTATATATATGTACATATAATTATGAACGTTGTAAAATTATTATTCAAATTCATTTAGGAATTTCTAAATTAAATAACACGAATTCAAGATTGACTGAGGTATCAAAGCAATAAAAAAAAAATATATATATAAAATATATTTAAATATTTTTACTTTTTTAAACTCGTGTTCATCTCGGTTCATCCCATTCGTGCATTTATTGTTTCTTAGCCGTGAGAATAGTATTTCAAGACTTCCGCATTTATTTTATCTGAAAAATTTAATAATTGACTATCAAAGTGTAAAAAACCACTCAAGTTGAGTGAAAGCTCATTAGAGCAGTTCATATTTTCCTCAAATAAAGCGAATTTTCACTGGAATGGAGTAAATTTATTGGATATCTCATTCTTTCACTTTTTTTTTACATTACAAACCGGATTTTTTCGAAATGCAACTAGCATTTTATTCGATTCATCAATATTCTCATTTCACTCGCAGCTCTATTTATGCTTTTTATATAGTTCTGCAATATTTAGATTTCGCAATAAACGACCAAATGAATCTTTTGATATTTTAAAGCTTTGAGTGTTATGAATGGCGCGGCCTCCATTCGATTTTTCGAAACGAACGCAATGGCAAATCCCGCGGAAAATGCGACGAGTCCGCGAAGTACGTCTCAACTTTTATCCTCTAAAAAAAAAAAATATATATATATTGGCAAAATTCGAAGGATTCGAGATTTCGAGCTGGCAGTCGGAAGTTGGCGTGCCGCACCGCGAGCTTTTTGTGCGGCTGCCGGGGCTCGGCTTCCCGGTGTGCTTTGCACAACCAAAAACTCGTTTCGAGCGCTTGTAGATTCCTGGAGAGCTTTACATTGTTCGAAATCAGTTTTCCGTGCATCCGCGACGCCGCGCATATATATAGCGACAAAAGTGCATCTCGAACGGGAGCACAATAGGCGCGAGAGATCATTGCGTGCCGCTGTTAAAAAAGCTGAGCGCATCTCGAAAATGTATGTCTCGACCCTCTCCGCGAAATTGCTGCGTGCGCTTTGCCCCTTAAGTTTTTTTTTTAATTTTTTTGTTAATCATCCAACACAAGTAGTATATATACACTCGCCTCGAATTGAAACTCGAAGAACAATTCAAATATTTGCAACGTCGCATGAAAATTTTTAAATTGTTCTTCGAGTTTCAATTCGAGGCGAGTGTACAAATTAACTTTTGTACACATTTTATGGTAGATTTTATAAAATTAGATCATTTTTTTTTTCGACGTGGAGGGTATTATGGAAAAAAGAAATAAGCTATATAGTAAGTAATCTTCTTAAAACAGTCAGAGATAATATAAAATTTAATACAACCAGTGGGTATTTTAAAACATTTTTTTATTTTACGAAATACAATTTCACACATTTCTTACCTACGTCACGGTCTTAAAATATCTTCATTGTCTGACAAGTCTTAAAGGTACACTGCAACATTATGCATATTTAACACACGAACGTGAGTAATTCTTTTTTGTGCAGCTTACATTGAAAAAAAAATATTTATTTATTCATAACGCTACACTGCTATAAAATCGGTGAATGATATTGAAACTTATTTTAAAAATTTGCTAATTTTGTAAATATTAAAAAGTAATTCCATTAAACTTCATTTTCCTCAACATCTTATTCTGCACTTGAAAAGACGGATATGAAGTCGTTAAGTATACTTGACTTTGTGTTGAAAATAAGAACAAAAATATAGATTTACATGGGGCGCTTCTGAGATCTTCATTGAAGATAATGCCTCAATTAATCCTAATCTCAACTTTACCCGCGTAAATTCAATAATCGTAAAATTATCACAAAGTCCTTTATGCCGTCTCTCCGCTACTGAACAATAATTTACAAGAACATAAAACTGTCCCGCCCCACTCCGATCGTCGGCCTGCTGCATACTTATATACATTACATTCCGTTCGCAATTTCGCGAGTGAAATTCTGCACGCGTACTTTGAAACACGTTCATACAGTAACAAAATTAAATAAAGACAAAATGGAAAATGCGTGAAAGAGCATTGGTTCGTTAATGAAACAAAAATAATAAAATCGTAACTTTGTAAAGTGTATATGGATTTGCAAAAAAAAATAAAAAAAATTATCACAATATTGTATATTTAATTTACGTATAAATAAAGTACGACAGCTGAAAGTCTTGAAATCTCGTAAAATATTTCAGTGTCGTTTGTTGCACGTAGAACTTGTAAATAATCATTTTACACGGTGTATATATATTAAAGATAAAAACATTTTACGATTTTAAATTCAATTTGCAAAAAGAAAATAAAATCGCTACATTTTTATTTAATAATTGAACAATATAAAAAGATCATATAAATTTACTTTTTTTTATACTCACACCGAAATACTTTACAGAAATCACTATTTATTATCCCTTGGTAAAATAAAAAGGAAAAAAACCGTATAGGGTAGATTAGAAATGGAGTGAACTTTGTACACGCCGTTAAGAAAAACAGTCTAGATGCTAAAAGGGTGTAGAAAAGGTGATTCTTGCACTCGTCTTGTCGGTGGCAAACTTAATTTCTGCGAAAAAAAGCTTTCTTTATGTACTTGCAACGTAATAATGTACTATTTTGACGCGCCCAACGGAAGAACGCACACTTCGCTTTTCTCCCTCAAATATTAACTTTTACAGTAGAAATTATTATCAGAATTCAGATCTGCCATGAATTATAGAAACGCACCTTTGATTATAGCCAAAGACAACTGGTTTTGAGTGTTTTGCAACGAAGATCATTTTCGCCGGATTACCGCAAAATTAAACACGTTTCTAGTTATACCGCCAAAAAAGCAGGATTCCCTTGAAAAGAAGCACATTTCGTGAGTTTCCCCCGCGAAAAAAAAGTACCTTTAGAACGGGCTTTTCTTTGCAGGAATATTGCGTACGTGTTCTCCTTCGCGAAGCGTGCTTCTTTTCGCGGTAATCTCACGAATAATGATCTTCCCATCGGCAGAATCCACGAAATCCATTTTTTCTTTCGTGCGGGTTTTCGCGGGGCGTTTGAAATGATCCAGTCTTCGTTGCTGCGCTGATACGTTTTTTCTCGATACTATACTAAGAAACAAGTATTGATAAAAATTTACTAGACTATATCGTAACATTTGCCATAGTTATAGTAATTGTTAAAATATACTTTTATCTCTACCAGAAGAGCTGTATCAGGCCTCCGGCTCACGGATTTTTATGGAACTTTGGAAATTATTTTCTGATACTGAATAATGAAATAAACCACATTTATTTCAATATAATCAGCTTTTATTTGTTTAGTATAAGAATAAAATCGTTATGCTTAAAAACATTAACATTGTTACTACATCTATACATACAATTAATATTTTAAGCCTTGTTCATATGAGCAATGTTAATGTTTTTAATTATAACCTACTAATCAAAAGCTCATTATATTAAAATAAGTGCGGGCTGTTTCATTATTCAGTACCAGAAAACAATTATTCCAAAGTTCCATACACAGAGAGAAATGTTCTAGTAAAAATTACTATATGTTCCGTAGAAACAGTGGAATATACTCAACCTTTGACGATTTTTACTATAAAACGTACACTGAAAAAAATAATAAGGGAAAGTTTACAATAAATTTTGTAAGATAGGGACAGACTTTGCAAGCCAAGAAAATACTATAAGTTTTGGAAAAATTGTAATTTTTCTAAATATATTGTAAATAAATTTTACTAAATTTATTGTAAACTTTCCTCTATTATTTTTTTCAGTATAGTAGAAATTGCTACGCATACTCGACGGACTTTAATTCGATTACTTCCGTTCCGTTGTCTTATAGCTTTTCAACCAATCATATTATTTGATCTTATGGCAGAACCAATCCAACTACATAAATAAGAATAATAAACAGCAAAACGGAAGTAAACGAATTAAAGTCCGTCGAGTGTACACAGCAATTTTTACTATGTTTAATTTTTACTATACACTGAGAAAAAATTCTATAGTAAAAATTACTATCCTGTCTAGAAAAGTGGCCACAGACTGTCATGTAGTGGAAAAATTACCATCTTGTATTGTAAAGTTTACTAGAATTATTGGAAACTTTACCATAGTTCTAGTAAAATTTATAATATTTTCTAGTAAAATTTATAACACAGGATGGTAATTTTTCCACTGTGACAGTCTGTGGCAACTTTTCTAGACAGGATAGTATAAATTTTTACTAGAATTTTTTCTCAGTGCATAACATTTCTCTTCGTGTACAAATCCGTGACTCGCCGAAGGGCCTGACGCTCGAATCTCCGGGTCAGTGCAGTAATGCACCAAAAGAAAATCCAATCTTCGAGACCGAAACAAGCAGCTCGCAGGCCCCGCCTAAATATCGCAGACCTCCTCTTCGTTATATTCACGTCGTGCGCCAATCCCCCGAAAAGGATCCTCCGCCCGACGGTCATCAAGCCTTTGACGAGAGGAGTCCTCCCGGGCCGGGCTCGCCGCAGCCGCACCGGCACCGCGTGCGCCACGGAAATGAGGCGACAAAGCGGTATATATATATATATATATATATACAGGCAGCGACCAACAGCGGGGCTGCTAGCTCTCGGGCAAGGCGCAAATTTGGCGCGCTCGCCGGCGAATGCGGGGGCGAAGAAAGGGGGTGCGCGCGCGCGCGCGCGTGGTTTTGCGTCGCAGCCGAAGGCTCGCCCGCCTCGTCGATTTTAGCGACGAGGGAGAGAGCGATATCGATCCGCGCGGCCGAGCTCGCGTGTGTATACGTGTGTGCCGCCATCGCCGGCCGACAATCAAACGAACGTACCCCTCCCCACCCACATCACCCTCCGGCGAGCCTCGTCTTCCTTATTTTCTAGAGCCATTCCGAGCGCGCCGGCACGTTGAATATGTATGGGTGAGTCGGCGAGGGGGTGGAGGGGGGGGGGTGAGTCGGGCTAGTTTTGTTCGGGAGCTCGAGCCTCGAGGAGGGTGCTTTGTTGGGGATGAAAACGGTTATCGGCTCCTTGAAATTTGAACGGCTTGATTGTTGCGCGTGCACAGGTGCGCTCTGAAACTTCCGCTCGCGACTTCTCGCCTCTCCGATGCTACTGATACTTTTCGATGCAGTATAATGCCACTTTTTAGCCGTCGCTCGGTGTCAATCGTTCGAGCTTTCGCTGTTAATTCGCTTAAGTAGGCTCTGTTTGAGAGAAGGCGATTTTAATAAAACTTCAAAGAGCTTGTATTAGCATGGCGTTTACCGTGGGACTTATAGCTTTCTTTTTTGTAGCGTTCTAAAAGATTGAAAATGTTTGCTAAGTGAGATTCCTCTTAAATTTTAAAGTATGGCATAACTTTTATGGCTTCTTAAAGAGAATCAAATATATTTTATGTCGTGGGATATCCTTCTTTAAAAAAGTTGGGAGATTTATTTTTCTTCTTTTCAAACTTACATCTATCTTTAATAAGGCAAATTTCTTCTTTTTTTTTTTAAATGTGTGAAATGAGTACAGGAATTTTTGTACAATATGGCGAAAATGTCAAAATGTTTTAATAATAAAAAGAAATGCATGAAAAATTAAATTAAATAACATATAATTCCGCTTCTCTTCGTGTTTTTTTTTATCATTGATATAGCTATCATTGTTTGGCTGAACAATTATAGCCTGCAGTGCATGTTTTTATTCTTATTTCAAGTAAAAAAAAGATATACACTATAGTCAGATTAACGCGATGCACTTAAGAAACTGTCAAAAGTTTTGCTCAGTTTTAAAGTTAAGTTTAATGTACTCTCCCCGGTTAAACACTTTTAAAAGGACAGAACATTTTTAAGATTAAAAAATAAGTTACGTACAATGTAAGTAACTTCAAACATTGCATAAATATTTTCGTTAGATTTATAAATCGAATTTTAACTAAGTATGTCGTGCTACGAATTAAAAAATTAAACTTATTTATACGAAGGTGTAAATGTAACATTATTCCCCATACACGTTCTATTGTGAAATATTTAGAAATTTCTATGCGATTGAAAGTTGCGGTATATACGTTAAAACACGTTCAGCGTATTAAATTCTGATCAAGCAAAATTTAATTAGGACATTTTGCTCACCCCTAAATGAACGCATACTGCTGGAAAACTCAAGTTCATTAAAGGTGCACCGATGAATATCAATAAGTTTAAATTAAACCTTATTTAGGAACGATATTGGGGTGGCATGAACAAGGATTTCTAATTTCTAGAAAAATATTCAATTTATGAATATAAAACGAATATAAAAGCAGATTGTGCATCGACAGTTTGCTGTGTACATTACGTAAACGTTATTGCGAATTTTACGATCAGTAAAATTAGTATTCTATATGAATAATCATTGGAATAGTAAAATTCGACTCAATATATTTCATCTGTACTCAGCTAAAACCGTTTTATTAACATTGCACATAAATATAGAATGAACAATCGACCATCTTAATATTTATTCAAGTTAATGCTCTTTAAATGTATCTGCACCTTAATTATAATTATTAATTACAATTATTTTATCAGTTTTATTTAAATTAAATGATTGAAAGTAACATTGCAATTGTCAAGATTAAAAATAAAAAAACTCGGCATTTACACCGCCCGCTGTAAGTGAAAAAGGCGGGGTATGGTCAGCCACTGGTTTGATACAGCTGCATACTCTAAACTCCAAATTTCCAAACTCCAATTGATAATTTGAACTTAAGAACAGATCTATAATTTGTAATATTAACGGAAAATATATAATACCATAGAAAATTTATTATAATTAGTAGAATATATATAACAATCAGTAGAACAGAAATAAATGCAGTCAGACATAAACTTGTGATTTAATAGAGAGCAGCATTATCCTCAAGCTCCGATCAAAGATATAATATTGCAAAATTAAATGAAGGCAAAGAATTCATTTGACTTTTCAAAAGAAATAATTAGCCGAGCTCGGCGTGTCTGCGAGGGTACACCTGATGAGTATTTAAAGCTTCCACAAAGAGCCTGGGAGCAAAGCTCGCGATCGCCGGGCCGGCGCGCAGAAGAAGAGAGAGAGAGAGAGTCGCAAAAGAAAAATCCGAATAATTGCGTAGGTAAAAAGTAATCAGAAAGAAAAACCGTAAAAGTCACTCGCTCATTATGCTGCGTCGGCCTTCAAAGCGCCTGCAGTTATACGCGCGTCGGTCTTCATTTTTCGCCGCGGGTGCCATCGCCACCTGCGCCACTCCCTGTATACGCCTCTTTTGTCCGCGAAAGTGAAAGGACGCACAGCCGAACACGAAAACTCGTCCCTCACCTCGACGAACGCGCCGCCGCCGGCCGCGGGTATATAGCTCCGAGGCTGACTCGGAAAAATGAAGCATCGACACGAAGCTAATGTTTTTTTTTTTTTTGTTAAACCCCTTTATTCGCCGCGTCGGAGCTTCCTCGACAGTAATGGGATTTCGACTTCGCTCGACGCACGACGAATGGCTCGGTTTAACTTGAAAAATGCAATTGCTCCTTATTACAATATTAAAGTGAGTTAGGGATCGTAATTGCTTTACGAAATTTAGTTCTGAGTGACGTCGAAGTGAGCGGCGCGTCCCCCTCGCGCACGCCGGCAATTTCGGGGGAATTCCGCAGCTAACCGAATAAGCTCCTCCTCCTCCTTTTTCCTACGTGAAATACCGATCAATATTTGAATTGTTTGCCGAGTCGATATTGTTTGCTATAACAATGCATTGGCATGACGCGAAGTAGCTGAAGCGGACAGAGTAATCAGAGATTAACTGAAGTACTAATTCCAGTTACTGTATCGAGGGCTGTGATGGTACAGCATTAGATAATTTTTCTAGATATTTGACTGACAATATTGTATTAACGCCGTTAAAAGTGGTCGGGTAGATAATGCATTTTTTTTTACTTATTAGTAAAATCCAGTGCGTTTTGCGCCTCCACTTTCTTTATGTGTCTTTTTAAATTTGGATTTTTAAATTTAGCGCCATTTCACCGGATATTCCCGTGTGTCAATCAAATCGCGTTTTAAAATGCTTCACAACATCCTGTCATCAGTTTTTTTTAAGAGAGGATTATATGATAAACATTTGTAGGTGCTGGCAAATAGAATGCCAGAAAAACGGCATCGTGTTATTGAAATCAACATAAAACCTATAATAGAAATATCCTACAAACTACATAGGAATGAGTACCTCGCGGATGTAAGATACAAGAAGAGAATTGTCATACAAAACGTTCGCATCGTTCAACCCTGCCGTTCTTTTGAAATTACGACAAATAATTTTAACTAAATGAAAAAATTCTTACGCAGCTGCTCCAAATGGTAAAAAATTATTTTGCTATTCCTTTTATTTTATTATTAATTAATTGCGTTTATAACAGAAGCCAAAGAAATTTTGTTTCTCCCTCCCCTCTTCCCGTGTCTCTTTCCCTCTCTCGGCGAGTCGTATTGTAGGTCTCATATGATTCACTTATGAGTCACCGATTGAACTTGTTGGAAAACCTCGAGAAGCAGGAATAGATTAAATAAAGAAAATAATGACTTTATTGCACCTTTTTAAGCGAAGGCTACTATAGTGCTCTACACGCTAAATTCGCCAGAGTGAAATGGAGTTAAAGTTGACTCCATTATCGGAGTGAAATTCACTCTAAGTTTCGATTGAAATTAACTCCCTCGATTAGAGTGAAGTAGAGTAATTTTTTTAACTTAAATGTAGAATGAAAGGGTAGACCATACTTTAAAGAGTCCTACTTTATTAGAGTGAAATCAAGTCATTCTACTCGTGTAAAGTAATTATGTCACTCTACTAGAGTAAATTTCAAATTTAACTTTATGAATGAATTAACTCCAGAATTACTCTAAAAAAAAGAGTGAAATTTCCCTCTAGCCATTTTAGCATGTACAATTTAATTGATTTTCCGTACGCAACTGATTATAAAACTAAAATTATATATAATCGTCTAAAAGTCAAATGAGTTGGCAATTTAAAGGGAAACTTTGTTTAGAAAAAAATTCTAGAATGAAAACTGAGGAACGCGGACAAGAATTCATTTTAATGTCGCTGGAAAAATGTCGGGCGTCAAATGCGTTCGTGTAGAAGCGAGGTAAACTTTTTTCATCCCATTTCTCTGCGGAGTAAAGCTTAAGAAAGCCGTAAAACAAAAAAAAAGAGGATTTTCATAAAAATTTTACTCTTATAGTTGTGGAAGTTTTTTTTTCGAGAGAGCTACTCTCGGCTGAGCATTCAAAATAATGCGGACACATACTTTATTCCGTTTGAATTGTATTCAGCCTCAATTAACGTAATACTCTTCCCCTCCAAAAAAGCATGCAAAAGCATCCGAGAGCTTACCTGAATGGAAGCTTCAAATGGGCGCTGGTACAAAAGAAGCCAATGAAAGATTTAAAACGACGAAACGGAATGGAAATGTCGCATTTTTGCTACTTTCCCGAATTCGCCTGTAATGAACTTCGATCCTCTGAAATATCCTCTTATGCGCTGAAAGCGCTTGGCGAGCTGAATTAACTTGATCGGAAAATCCGCTATCAAAGCACTTAGTAACATAAAATACTATTGCGATGAATAAATATTTACCAGGCCGATTGAAAATCGAGATTAATTCCTTTTCCCTTTGGAGCCCTTTTTGATATACTTTTTCAATAATGATATAATAATATACATATATATTATTTGAATTCAATTGAAATTTAAAACACAGCTATTTTTTGCTACAGTGAAATCGCGATTGAAGCGTAAGACAAAGTTATACGTGCAGTTAAAATAATTTTAGCTTAAATGTAGACCAAAGTGTATTTAAATTGTAATGATGTATCAATATATACATACACTACAGTAACGATGTTTAAATTTTTAATGATCTAGAGGCGCGGTAAAAGGCTGCGAAATTTTAGCTTTGGGCGACCTCGCAAGGTCGTGTCCTCGTTTTTTTTCTTCTTTTCAATAGTATTCGAATAATTTTAAAATCCTCCTATTCGTGCATCAGATGGAAAAGCTGATTGAGTGTATTACAGCCGATGCAATGATTGAAAATCTGTTTAAAATTTATTTTAATAATGAAAATATTAATTTTATAGTTATCAAATTAATGAATTTTGCTCATGCATTTTTGCAAAATATTCTCTCGCGACTCCACGTCGTTAATTTTAAAGAAATGCACTTTCAGCGTATTACGAGCTATTAACTTCGTAACAACTATAATGGATAGCTTAAAAGGAGACTAAATTGATTTAAAAAAAGTTTAATAATCTAATTTCTGTAATTAAGTTTCCAATATTTAAAGTATTCAGAATTCGTTTAAAAATATTCCCTTTTTCATAGTATATATATATATAGAAAGTTGACAAGGCAAATCCATTAACTGCACGGGTTTCTCAAAATTAGTTTATTGTAAATTATATAAACTATATAAAAGGCAACTATATTTAGCGGAGTAACGCGTTTAGGTGAAATGTTAGTACGGTAGGGTAAATTAATTAATAAACAAAGTAGTGGAGGACGGAGTATAGTCGCCGGCACAATGATCTAATGGAGTGTAATTCAGTTAGTAAAAATACTTTATTTTCAATGAAAACCACTGTAAACGTTTTACTAAAAAAAATTAACGAAAAAAAAGTATGAACAAAATATTATATTTATCAAGTGGTTTTCATCGTAAAATAAGCGCATTTTTATGCGAAGCCCATTAAACTTCACTCCACTTTATCCTGCGACCGATTATACCATTCTCCTCTATGCATATATTTATAAACTTTATGCAAATTTAGCGTGTTGCTGGGGATGCCAGTAATTAGTTGTTCGACAATATGTAGGACGATATTGCATGAGTCTGTTTTCGCAATGCACTAAAATTTGTTATACTGAACCCGTAATACCTCCCAACTATATCAACTATAAAATAATTGTATTAACTCTGACATATTTCAATATTTCACATTGAAATATAAATCATTAGAATTAGAAGTAAAAATAAAAATACAAATAAGAAAATCTAATAAGAAGCAGTAAGAGCGTAGGATACTCTCAATCGTTTCAATCTTAGTAATTAAGTTCGTACTGGAATAAGCCTATTAAAGCATAAATCTTTGAGGAAATAAGTTCCCTGAACAATATAAATTTCACTATAATTCGTTTTCAGACTTAACAAACTTATCAACTAATTCTCCTATTATTTTTGAGAAACTTTTTAAATTATCCGTGACTATTAAGTATCCTAAATATTTACACAAAAAATAAACATAAACAATAAGAGAGGAGACCGAGAAACATATAAAATTCCAGGCTTCATGGCGCAGGAATTTATTTAAAAGCACGGGGCGTATCAAACGTAAGCTATATGGTAAACTTAATCCTGAAATTCCCCTTTTATTCCCTCTATAAATAATTCCGTTCAATTTTAAGATCGGCTGAATTTTCTCACGCCGTGTCGCACGCAAATATTATGAAAATCGATATAGTAGTAGCGACAATGTTGCTGTAAAAACAAACGGCATCGCACATTCAAGTTTATAGGTCAGCCGTCTGCGCGCGCTCGCATTCATCGGCCGGCAAACATCATAAAGAAAACATTACGAATCTTTCGTCGAATCGCATGAATGGACGCCCCTACATAAATGCAGTAGCCCCGCGCTCCCGAAGCCTCGAACTTTATAAAGCTCCGGCGTTAAAAAAGAAAAAAAAAAGAAAGGCGCAACAGCCCTTTCGCCGCAACGGAGTGTAAAAAAAAAAAGAAGGATCGCGGAGAAAGAAAAGGTGACGGCTCTCGGCTTTTCCGCCGATTTGACGCTGCGAGCCGCGGCGCACTCGCCCTTATGGGGGGGCGCGTGGCTCACCCCACCAGCCCCGCTGTATATATAGAGCCGAGGGCTGCGCTTGCGCCCCGAACAGAGACGGAGCGTCAACCCGGCGAATCGATATTTCGCGCCGCGGCGGACAGCCGCTGTGTCGACGACGCGATTTTTTCCTCTTGCTCTCCCTCCGCCGGCGGCGCATCTTTCGCCGCATTTCGCGGAGCGATCCGCTTCCGCGGCTTTTATAATTCCTCGGCTGCGTGGGATTACTCGTCCGGGCGAGCGGACGACGGCGACGATCCGGAGGGGCGCGCCTTATTCGTCGAGGGCGCCATCTCGAAGGAGGCGGCCGCTAAGGCGGCACGAGTAGCGCGATTACGAGGGGTAGATAAGCCGCTACTGCTGCTTGACGTACGATCCTGTGCCGAGCGGCCGACGCGGTTCGATACTGCGCGCCGGCTTGACCCCCCGAGCGACTTTTTTTTTCTCTCTTTTTGTATGTAGGTATACGCTGCTCGCGCATGTGTGCACAAAACCGACGCGCCGTCGCTCGGGCTTCTTGCTTTTCGGATGTTCAACCGCGGGGGTGGGACTAAATATTACTCACGTCGGCGCCTCGCATGGGTCGCCTGTGTTTGTGTTACATTGGGTAAATTTGGTTTAGGAAGCTAATATTACCGGTACATCGTTACTTCTTCATCGTTTATTTTGATCCTCTCCTTTATGGAGGCCCTCAATCTGCTTTAGCCTCGGTGTTCCGTAGTTTAAGTGGATTCAGGGGGGTGGAGAGTACCTTTTTCTTTTTTTAAATGTTATTTATGAACTGGAAAAGCTTATGCTTGTTTAATAATGAGGGTCCAGAAAAATAATTTTTTTTTTCTGGAGCTTGGGTTTTGTGCATGTGGCTTTGATATAAGTATAGCGAACGAAGTGTTTCTCCGCGTTTGTCTTAATAAGAATAAATACGTACGTAAAATGTGGCACGACATTCGCGGACACCCCTTTAATCAATAATATTTTACATTTCCCGGGTTGAAAAAAATACTCTGAACGAGAACTTCAAGAAAAAGTTTAATTTTTCTAATTGTAGAGCAGCGGTTTTCACTTTTTGCAAGTAATTACAGACTGAAAAATTTTAATGAGTGAAATATTCATTACTTTTTCGTTGCCTTGCTTTTTTATTTCCATTTAAATGCGCTGGTATAAAATTTAAAAAAGAAACTCGCCAAATAAATTTTGACTGTGTTCATTTTTTTACAAATTAAAGTTTATAACATTATTTGAAGAACATATTAGAAAATTAGATTTAATGATTTTAAAATTTTAATTAATAAATTGACTTCTTATATTATACTTGAACAATTATATAAGTACACCTTTGATGTATAAAAAAACTGTTTTTAATTTAATACTTTTTACTTAACAGTAACGTAAAAGTATAATACAAAACAAATCAACAAAAGGAAATTGAGTCAATGATAATCCCCTGAACAGGAATTGCTTTTTCAATCAATCACTTCTAAAGAATGAAAACAAAAAGCACGGAAAACTATTGACTATTGAACGGACAATTTGATTTTGTTAATTTCATAACAGTCCCGCTTATCCGATACGGTTATAATAAAATTGTAAAACAAAAGTACAAATCTTGTAACGAATAATGTTTTTTACAAGATTCGACAAAAAAACCTCGACTGATTTTTCAAGCGCAATCGCGTAATGTCAACTAAATCGATTTACGTCTGAAATATTCCGCTCATAGGTATAAAGTTATTCTGAAGGGAGAAGAAAAGGCATCTATATCGGTATACGAGCTACATAAATTACTTTAAGGAAAAAAAGTTTGTCAAACTTTCAGCACCTTAACGGCGTCAGGTAGCTTTTTTCTTTAAAGAAGTAACGTCTTTCTTCGCCGATAAGAGAAGTTGGGCGAAAGGTGATCAAAGTTCGGGCAGATACACGAGGCGGCAGCAGTTGCCCGGCGTGTAAGGTCGCCGGGTCTTGCCTGACTCGGTACTCATCTACTTACATATGTGTAGATAGACGCATGCCTTCGTGTACTTTCAAACTTTTACGGGGTCATCTTCAACTTTTTTATCTGTCGGAACAAATGCGTTTTTCTCTTTAAGCACCGCGCGTAGAATTTTATTGCGTGTCGACAAAATTGTTGATATTTTTTTCTTTTAACAGAAAAAACGTTTCATTTTTTATCGTTTGAAATGTATGTACACGATTGCAAATATAATGAGTGTGCTAACAAAATTGTAAAGGCACTTGAGTTTATTAATTAGGTACAGCCAAGCTATAATTTTAAATGAAAATATTGATTGTATTAAAAATTAAAAAAACATAATTTAAAAAACATGAAAAATTAAAAATTGCAACGTAAATTAAATTTCAAATAGATTTATTATTTATAAACTAAGATATTGTATTAAAAAAAGGCAATTGCATAGAGATTACATGACGGCTAATAAATATTATACATTTAATGTCCTTAATGTCCGTAATTCCGTAATTCCGTAACTGCATTGTATAAGGCGCATATAATTACAAATAAAATTTGATTTATGATTTATGCTTTATTCATCCATTTGCATAAATTATGATATATCAATGATTCATTAATTTCTCAATCCGCACAATAACAATAAAAGTTTTAAAAAAATAAGCTTATTTATACTAGTCATAAAATGCATTGTCTTTTTATCAGATTGTTAGAAAATAATTACTTCAAGTCGGATGTTAAGCAGAAATTGGATTCATGACGATAAGGTAATCTGCATAAATGTCAATTAATACGCGAATCCAGTCTCCAAAGTTTCGTCGTATCATGTTAACGCGATAACACTGGTAATTCGCTAAGTGACTCCTCGGTGCAATGAATTTACAAGGCGGATGCGAAAAACGAATCGAAGCCTAACCAAGCCAATAATTGCGACTTGAAAACATTGGAGGGCTCATAAAGGCTCGAGAGAAAAAGCGAATGAAAAAGTGAAACTGGATGGAGGGTGGGCGTCGGTTGGGGCGGGGTCTCGCAAGTCTCAGCCCTCGGCGATGAGATTAGCAATCATTTTAGCTAAGCGAGTTAGCCTCGGCGGCGCGATAATTTTAACGTTGTATTTTGTGTGTCGACAGGCGGTCTCCGAGAGACTGGAGCTGGCCCCCGCAGGCGGCAGATCCGAGCCACAGGTGAGTTGTCTCCGCGACGCCAGTGCGCGAAGCGGCCCGCTTTTAATGGCCCTTGAAACATTCAATTTTACACCCTTACATTCGCTGACTATTGTTGACTCTCGTTCGTCAATTAGCGGCTCTCCTCCCGCCTTTTGACCCTCTTATCCTGTTAATAAAAAGTTCACTGAAAAAAAAAATCCCAATTCGCTTGGAAAATTCTTCGTGGTTGAATTTATTCCTTTTATTATTCATCTGCTAATTTCTCAAGCTAAACTATAGAATAGAATAGAATAGTTGTTTATTGCAAGTTGCAGTATTTACAAATGGTATAATCATATAAGTTTCATTCAAACGTTAAATGTAATTGCTATACATGTGTCACTTTATTTTACGTCGCTTTTTGAGATGAATTTTATAGATTTAAAAAAAAATGAAGACTGTCTATCATTATTATAAATATTTTAAAAATCGATCATTATTTTTTTAATATTAAATTAAAAATTATTGATTTATAATTTATGCAATTTCTTAAAGAAAATTTAAAAATTGTACTAATATACTATTACTATTAATTTAAATTTTACGATTCGATTTAACTGCTGCATTATAGTGTACCAAAACTGTAAACTATAATTCATATTTCACCAAATAGCATGATATAAATATTTTATACACTATAATTTAATCGTTTCTTACGAGATTATAAAAACTTATAGTTCTTCTTTCTTATTATTATTATAGTACTTTTTTCGAGATTATAAAAACTTATAGTTTTGCAGTAATTCAAATTTATTTATTTATTTAATAATTAGACGAGCTAAAAGTCCTTTATAAAATAAAGGAACTAAAATTTAGGAACACAGTGCATTCTCGAAAGTCGCAAAAAAATTCTCATTTCTTTACTATACGTTGAAAATAAAACTTCGTTTTGTAGAGAATCGAGTATACCCGCAGAATCTAAAGTAAACATGCCCTCGCTTGTCACCGAACGCATTTGTCGATAAATATCGAGCTGCATCAACATTTATTTCCCACGGTGTCAGGCCTTCGGGCTCGGTTTCCGATTCGCTGTCAAGAACCACGAGCGCGAGCACAGCCGCGTCGACGGAGCTTTACTTTTCGCGGAAGGGCAAATCTGCAGTTGCAGCCGCAAGCGCAAACTTTCGTTAGGCGCGCCGCGAGGTGCGGTGTTAATTAAGGGATGCGCGCGCGACGAGCGACTGATGTAGCGGGGATTCCAAATTGAGCGCCCCGCACTAATTGTGCCGAGCGCGCCTCGCGTTTTTTTAATTACTTTTCACTTTGATTCGCGAGTCACCGCACGCCATAGTTCCCGCGCTCAAATTCATTTTGCTCTTACCAGTCTAAACTTTATCCGCTTCATTTGCTCGTCCCGCGCGGAGTGAATCCGTTAGTTTCGTCGAACTAATGCGTCGTTCATCGGCGCTCGCCGCGGTTGATTATGGAATTATTGGCACTGCTGCGATTAATTCGAAGCGTTGACAGAATCTTTTTTTTTCGGGAATGCGTGAAATACCTCTTTTTTGGTCTCTTTTTCCAGGAAGCTCATAAACAGACGACTTTTTTTAATATTCTTTTCATCAATTACGTGCAGCTTCGGAGTATTTTCCGATATCGATTCGGGATACGCCGCTCTGTCATGTTTTCTTTAAAATATATTTCCCAACATTGTGCATGTAAATTTATTATTCGGAATAAAATATTAAAGAAAGGTCGCTTATATGTTAAATCCATATATATACGGAACCTCCAACGGAATTTTGGTAAAAATAAAATCAATTTTATATCGTTCCCACGTGCGTCACTTGTGTTTATGTAAAGTCCACTTTAAAACGTACACTTTATAAAAAAGTGTTTGTGGAAAGTATTATTTTATTACAAAAAAAATTTGTACGAAAGAATATACTACTGCACTAAAAGGGATGCAATATTTATAATTTTTAGATTTAAAAATCGCACTTCCGTGATAAGACGAATTCAAATTTTCTAGACCGCGTAATCGGATAAGCAGACGAACTTTTATGTGTAGGTTGGAGAAATTTCAATTTCATGATTTTAAAAAGAATTTTGAAAATGTTTGATCCGCAATATGTCAGTTTCCCAAAATACGATTTTTAAAAAGATTATCTAGTTAAGGATACGAAAGTAAAAAATGACTTTTTTTTTAGTGGTAGATGAAAAACGCTTTTTTTCACATTTTTTGCCCATTTATTAGAATGAAGCGCTTACTGTTTTTTCAAAAACATTTAGTAAATACATAGTGAATGGTTTCCTGCTTTTTAGCTTTTCGATGCAAACGTTAGTGATTCTCAAACATTTCTATAATTTTCTCTTTTCACATAACTTCAAGCCATTTTTTTCCTAGTATACAGCCATTTGCTTTCAATCTATGTTTCGCACATTAAATAGGAGATTAATGTTAAAAAAAACGTTTCATCATAGGCCAAGAATGTGTCTATTTTTTCCCCATTTCCACTTTCATTGGCTATTAAATTGTCATTAAATTTTTTAAATTTCTATATAACAGTCGGTAAAATAATACTGAAAGCTTGACCAGATTACAGAGTATAGCATTGATATACTACAAAAGTATTGTATAACATACTAAAAAAAAGCTCGTAATAAAAAAAGGTATACATACATAAAAGTTAATAAATCTTTTTTTTCCATGAAAGGTGGCAACGCTATGCGAAGCCGGCGAAGTGTACCTGGCTCAACATATGGGCGAGCAGGGACGATGGATATCCTCCACCGACACCAAGAGCTGCATGACCGACAAGCTCGAAATTCTGCAGTACTGCAAAAAGGTACGTTTATATGACGGCACTGCACACTTATCGTCCGCACTG
Source organism: Sycophila quercilanae (assembly GCA_035582995.1). Lineage (NCBI taxonomy): Eukaryota > Metazoa > Arthropoda > Insecta > Hymenoptera > Eurytomidae > Sycophila > Sycophila quercilanae. Next base: position 2,248,256 of record JAWWEP010000009.1, on the reverse strand, counting down.
TCCCAGCCCATGCCGCGTGTCCTCGATTCGCTCGCTCGCGAATTCTGAAAGAGTTACGGTAGTCGCGAAAAGGAAGCAGGATAAGAATGCACTCTTAGGCGGGGTCGCGATATCGGGAATTTGTCATATGTTACCCGATGGAAATCCGCGCGCTTTCGATTCCACAGGGGCCCTTTGTGAGTCGCTCTATCCCCGTCGAGCGCAGAAACTTGCGTACAATGGATAACGGATGCGCGCGGGGTGCATTCTTATATATATGTATAGATATATATATCGGTCGGATGCATGCGAGACGCAACACGTACACGTGTGTATATGCGCGTTGCCCGCTCGTGACACATGTAAGCGCAGCATTCGAACGCAACGTCTCCTGATATCACCAGACTGTATGGTGAGGGATTGCCGTGCAGCGAAGAAACGTTTCTGCGACGGGGATCTGGAAAGCAAGCTTAATTATACCTCGGGGATTTTCATTATGTTTACGACAGTTTTCAAAGACGTTGAGCTGTTTGAAATAGTGGCTTTCGATACAAGCGCGAAAAAGTTGATTCTGGGAAGAGTGTGAATTTAGCGACCGAGCGAAGCGATTAATCACGTGACTCCGACGATCAATTTTCACGCGTATATCGAACAATATTTTATGCAGCGACGGAGGAAAGGGCCGTTTTCGCGTCACGCGCCAGCGTATTCAAAAGGGACTTTTACGCGCAGAATTGCATAAAAAAGAATTAATGCTGCGTTTCCGAAACGTCATTGAATTATTTTCAAAAAAAAAGGTATACTAATTCTGATGTAACTGTTTGAAGACATTTCTGAAATTTTTTTAAGAGTTTACTTTAAAGGGATCCTCGAGGAGCATCGAAAAAATTGAAAAGTCACTAAAGATTATATTAACAGTCTTTACGACGAGGATTTGGAAACTCAGTTTTATTACCTCGAGAATTTTCATTAAGTTTCGGACAGTTTTCGAAGCCGTTGAGCTGTTTGAAAAAGTATTAATGTTACGTTTCGGAAACTTTATTGAATTTTTTTTCAAAAAGAGTTATTTTTATTCATATAATTCCGAACTAAATATTTGAAGACATTTCTGAGTATTTTTGAAGAGTTTAATTAATGAAGCTTTTTGAAAAACCTGCAAAGTCGCTAATGGATTTAGTATAGAAGTGGTGCTAGTTACGTTGAATCTAGAACATACAGCAATTTTTAAAAAAAAAACTTACACTTAATCCACTTGCTCAAAGAAGATTGTTTGATGAATGCGATGCTTTCATGTTTGTTTAAATTTGGCAAAAGCTTTCAATGCGAAAGTCATTTATAATAGCAAATGGTTTTGGAATGCATCATTTTCAAATATTTTCAAAGCGGCTGCAATTCAGCAAAAAATAAACTTGTTAGTATACTTTTGGTAGTAGAGTTGTAGAAAAGCACAAAGTTAAATTGAGAAGTTTGATAAAATTCAATTCCACGATGAATTAATTAATTTCAAAAGCTATAAAACGTAAATGAAAATTCTCTCGAAGCACCGTTACTTGGTTTCTATTAAACCCTGTTCGGAAAAATGTTGCTGAAACGTTCTGATGCTAACTAACTGGGTTCCGCTGACGCGGAGGTACGGTCGGGATCCTCGAGGAATGGCAGCGAGATACCACTTGTTTTTCCGTGCGTTTCGCCTCTCAGCAGACTGAAGGACTCGTAAATTACGTTTTTCCGTCGCTTTGTCGTCGCGGTTAACCCACTTGGCCGCGCCGCGGTAATGTAATAATGAAGAGAAGCGCCAAGACTCGTAATGGTTTTAGGAGCTTGTACATTCCGGGAACAATGCTCGCGGCTCTTTGACCTTTCAAACATTTAAGAATCCACATGCAGTGGGCGTTTGTGCGCCGACTCAATCCCTGGTGCTAGACTACGTGTAAGCTCGCTCAAGGGCCAGTATTACTCGCGTTTAAAATTTTAATATGCAATGTTATTTCAAAGAATGATTGTTCAAAAATTTTCGTTTCGCTCTTTGACAAGAGTATGGCCATCGTGTTTTTTGAATGGCCAAAAAAGAAAATTATTCTCTAAATATGAATAAGTGAAAATCACGTCACTTATTCTACGTGATTAAGTCTTTCACATATCGAAAAAGTGAAAGACTTATCACGTAAATATGTGTATATTCACTTATTCGAAGTGAATTTCACTTATTCATATTTAGAGAGATATTTTAACAAAAAAAAATGTGGGCTTTAATCCTAATTGCTTGTACAAAAAAATAGTAAAAATTTACGTAAAATACTAGAGGTGCTTCGAAAATGAACTTACGCGTTGTAAGTAAACTACGTTTTGATTTTCAGAAAGAAAATGGTGAATTAATAATTGACAGTATAAAGTAATTGATTGTATAAAATTAATTGTCTCGTTTCTTTTTTAATATTACTTATTTTAAATAAATGGGAATGATATTAAACTGAAAGTGCCACAAAGAAAATCTGTCTTACCCATGGAAAGAACAAGATTTTTCTACCTTGACAAGTGCATATCCCTAATATTTCCAGAAAAAATTATTATTCTTATAGATAACACTCTTACTTTCGCTATTTCATAACTAATTGCACAACTATATTTACCTCTCTAAATATGATTAAGTGAAATTTACTTCGAATAAGTAGATATACACTTATTACACGTGACAGGTCTTTTCACTTATTCGATATGTATAAGTAGAAGACTTATCACGTAGAATAACTGTATATTCACTTATTCTATACGTGAATTTCACTTATTCATATTTAGAGCGACACTTATATTTCGTATAATATCTACACAGACAGAAATAAAATTATAATGTCGATATATATTCAAGGCACATAAGGCTAACCTTTTATAATGACACAGGTATATTCTCGAAAGATTAAATACTGCAGTGTCCAACAGTTACAATTACCATTGCAGTTTGAAATACTTAAAGAAAAAAAAAGAAAAAAGTGAATTCGAGCAAAAGCCGTAAACATAATCACATTGAGCGTACCGCGGAGCCACAAATGTTTTTGATGCCGTGCGCGCGCGACCGGCGGCCTGCCCCGATAAATTGAAACCGCACGGACACGCGCAACGGCCATCGCAAAAGCGCTATTTGCTTTGACCGCGCGGCAGCGATTCTCGTCGGCGCGTAATATCGTCGCGCGCGAAATTCGAGTCGTTTCGGGAGGAGAAAAAAGGTCCGGGACGCGCCGCTCTTTCAGCAGCCGTAATGCGATCTGCGTTTTAATGATCGGCCCCGTAACAATGGATCGAATTATCCCGTTGTCGTCGCGTCCCGGTCGCCCGGATAATTCGGGGTTGGGCGCCGTGGCGCGCGACATTCGTCTGGCTGTCATCGATTGCCGGGAACCGTGGGGAAAAAATGACTGCGGCCCGCGAGTGACGCCGCCGAGAGTACGCCGAATCGAATTTGGAGCTTGCGAAAGAGCATTCAAGAAAATTGGGACATGACGGAATTTAATACGGCTTTTTTTTTCATGGAGCTCGCGCGAGAGAAGTGCGGGAGCGAATAAATGTCGTTTAATTTAATAAATCTTCGCTCGCGTGTGCAGGGTATTTTAACTCTGTTGCTATTCAGCTTTGGAAGCGTCACATATTGTTTTGAAATTTATTATATTATATTATTGAATTATAAATGATGTAATAATGCATAGGTAAATATTTATATTAGTATGAACAAATAGTGTACGAGTACAATTCTATATCGAATATTTAAATCGAAGAAGTACGTTTTTTTTAATAATTCATTCAGAATTTTAATAAAAATGCTTTTTTTATTTTAAAAATACATCAAAGTTTATGCAAAACAGAATTTACAGAAAAGTAAATATAAGATTCTTTAAATCTACGTGTAGACAACAAAATTCGTCAACTTTTTGGGCGAATTATATTTTGCAAAATTGAAAATGTAGTTTTTTTTTTAAGTTTCTGTTATTAGTCACTTTTGCGAAGTTTGATGGATTGAATTATAGTTTTTAAACCGTTGTAACATTTGTCCTAAAAGTGTAATTGCTTTAAAAGAACGATGTTTAATTCATACTCGTGAATTAACGAATAGTCAATCGTCATCAATCGTTCGGAAAAATATTACGGACATCGAGTGTATACACTTACCTGAAATAAATTCTTACGGAACATTTTTGAAATTTTCAACAAGAATTACCTTTACTTTATCTTTTTCTTAACAAAGTCGAGATTATAGACGAGCAAAACATAAAATAAATATAAAAAAAAAGACAAAATCAAATCTCCTTTTTGAACATTTCAAAAACATTCCTTAAGAATTTATTTCAGATGGGCGTACGATTGAATATGCCTATATACCTACCTAATCTACTGGTAGTACTCTAAAAAATACTCATTTAACCTTTTGTTTTTCTTACGCAGGCCTATCCCAAGAGAGACATCACCAACATCGTCGAGTCGTCGCACTACGTGCGGGTCAGCGGCTGGTGCAAGCCCAGCAAGAGCAAATGCAAGCTCTCGCGATGGGTTAAACCATACAGATGTCTAGGTAACATACAGTGGGCAATATCTCGCGCTAACCTGGTTAGTCGCGAGCTGCCTTTTTCAATTGAATTAATACCGAATCGATTTTTCGTTGCAGAGGGACCTTTCCAGAGCGACGCTCTGCTGGTACCAGAGGGCTGCTTGTTCGATCACCTGCACAATCAAACTAAATGCTGGGAATCTTACAGGTGAACATAGCAATACCTTAATAACCGCAACTTCATTACTTCGTTATTGTACTCTTATGCGCGAGACAACCTTTTCGCAATGGGCAGAGCGGAATGGAAAAATTATGTTATGCTAATTAAAATTTGCAGTTACTTCAGGATTTTATTCATTTTAGTTATACTTCGATCGTACTTATAAACGAGATTTTGATAAACTGAAATTCGTTAAAAAAAATCAATAAATAGAGAAAATATATTTTCGTCACGGTTTTATTCGTTTTAGTACGTCAATCGCATATTAATGAGATTTTGGGAAACTAAAATTAAAAAAGTACAATAAATAAAGTAAAAGAACATTTTCACGCGGGCATAATAACTTTTTCTGTGCATATTCTACCCGATAATAGTATTCATGAGCCCATAATCTTCATAATCTTAAATTCGCAGAAGCGAAATTATATACTTATTAAAAAATTCGCGCGGTGCAAGGTTACGCATTCTGTTGGATCAAAATCAAACAATAACGCGTGCAGCAGAGCTAGAATATGCATAACATATTGTTCGCAAGTTTTGGGAAATTTACACAAAAGCGGGTATGAAAGGTCGATTAAAAAGGCATCACTTCAATGTGTGCTCCTCTATTAATAGACACTGAATAGAAAGGCGAATGTCAATGAGTGTGAAGAGTAACCCGGACATATAAAAACATTTTTTTTTAGATCATACAAAGGCAAAAATTAATTAAACTATTGAAGGCTGTGTATCTTTTATTAAGGCTGCTGTACCCTCTCTGACGTTGTCTATAAACTTAGCCGTTCCAACTTTCCTCTTTCTTCAATTGATCAATTAACACGAAACTTTTTTTTCAAACTAAAGAATATTTAAAGTACAAGGGCGCTTAATTCATAAAAATTTGTTATCTTTGCAATTTTTATTTTAAAATATAAAATTGCAGCGTCATTCAATGTATCTCTCTGATATTTGCTAAGCTTTAAGTTTCAACTTTTCTCTTAATCCAATTGATCGATTAATACGGAGCTTTGCTTAAACTAAAGAATATTTTAGTACAAAGGCGCTCAACTTATAAAAGCTTTTTATCTTTGCTGCTTTTTTTATTGAAAGTATTTTACATGGGATGCTGTGTGATCGTATATTGAAAGATAATCCACATACATATTTCTTTTTTAAATTTAATTAATAACGTTTCCGTTAACAAAGACATAATAGCAGAACAAATATCACGATAACATAGACGTCACCACAACATCATATATATCTACAAAGTGTTTTAAAAAACACTTGCGTAACAAAGAACAGCACCTTTACCAATAATCGTTAACTTAAGAAAAAAGAAAAAATAACCAAAATGCCGGCAGTCTATTAATTCTTCAACATACGGATATCTAAGGACACTTTTTGCGAAACATCCCAATTACCAACGCGATTAACATAAAAAAATCCCGCTCGACTCAGTAGAGCATGCTCCGCAATAAAAAAGCGCACGTTTCAACCAGGAAAAGTTTTGATCGAGCCCGTCCGGGAAAACGGGATAGCTCGGAAAAATTTGCAGCTATCGCAGCTCGTCCAAATATCTTCCTACTTCCGTGCAAAAAAAAAAAAAACATCCGACCGAAGTTTCGCTCGACGCTTGGCCTCGGCGTCTCTCGACACGCTTTAATTAAAGCGACGCGGACGAGCGCTCGGGCGAAACAAGCAAATCGATATACACGAGAGAGAGAGAGAGAGAGAGAGAGCGAGAGAGAGAGAGAGAGAGAGAGAGAGAGAGAGAGAGAGAGACGTGCGCGCGCTCTCAAGAGAGAAGGAGAGAGAAGAAAGTCCCAGGGCGACTTGAACACGTTCGAACGGAGGGGCCGGCGGCCCATCGCTAAAGGTTGGCTATTAATTATTTCAGATGGAACTCAACGGCCGCCGATACGTGCCGGGAGCGCAACATGAACCTGCGGAGCTTCGCGATGCTGTTGCCTTGCGGCATCTCGCTGTTCGCCGGCGTCGAGTTCGTCTGCTGCCCGAAACACTTGAAAGGTATGCGGTGCACCCCTCGTATACCCCCCGCTGCAGCGCCGCTCGCTAATGGCGTTTATCGGCCAAGCAATTAATTAATAATTCGACGAATCACGCGCTCGCGACTCCTCGCCATCGCGAATGCCCCTCTCCGCGGAGCTTTCAATTTTCAGTATTCATTTAGAGGAGTGCGCTACTTTTATTCTGTAGACTTTTTAGACTTTCCTCCTTGGGTATTCGAGAGCGCCTTTTATGACGAGTAAGCAGTTTTACTGCGGAGATCTTAATTTTCATGTCGTTTTGCCTCTTTTAGAACGTGATTTTTCGTATTTTATTTTTAATAAATGCCGAAGATCGAGATTGAAAAAGGAAGTTGTACAAGATATTTAACGAATCCAAAATGAAGAAATTATAATTGTGTAAGAGTCTTTTCTTGCCGTCAAATCAAGTTTTTAAAAGGGTGGCAAATAATTCGTTATTTGAGTGGTTATTTATTTGGAAATTGTTTTAACTACCGCGTTTTATTGCACTCAGAAAAGGGTTCGCGTAACAATTATTACACTGTCTGGAAAAGTACACTGAGAGAAATGTTTTAGTAAATTTTACAAAAATTAATTCAGTAATTTTATTCGATAGTACACTGTTAAAAAATTTGGTAATTTTAAGTGAATATTTAATTCAATAGTACTTGTTAAATATTTCTTTGAATCCACTAAATATTTCTATAAAACTAAATGAATTTATTTATTTCTAAATAAATTTAGTAGTTTCAAAAAAATAATTACTTGATTCAAATCAATATTTAACAAGTACTAGTGAAGTAAATATTTACTTAAAATTACCAATTTTTTCTTTCAGTGTATAAGGGTACTTTGGTCACAGACTGATATATTTAGAGGCTTATTAGCCGTGTAATATCACAGAATATTCATAAAATATTGCTTAATATTTGACTGAAAATTACTATAAATTGTTTAGTAAAATTTATGAGATTTACGCTCTGTATGCCCAATTTACTGAACTCGTTATAGTAAAAATTACTAAAACATTTCTCTCAGTGTAGTTATAGACGTAAATTCTGAAAAAAATTATATTTTATAGTAAAATTTACTGGATGCATATGAAAATTTATATAATACTGTTTGATAAATTTTCAGAATAATAATCTGTGACCACTTTCCCCGAGAGTACGCAGTAATTTTTACTATACACTTCTCTCACGAGTACAAGACCTTTTAATAAACCTCGCCCGTCTTAAAACTTAATAATTCCGCATTCAGCTAATAAATCAATCCGCACGAGGCAAGAAAAATATCAAATTACAAGGGAAGCACTCGCGAAGAAAATTGCCAAGTTCGGTATAAGAAAATAGAGAAGGGCGCGCCGGCGAGTGAGTAACATCGCAGCGCGAAATAAGCAAGTTAAACAAAAGGGGGATCGGCCGGCCGAAAAGTAAGTCGGAAGTAGCGCTGCCGGGGCCAACACTTTGGGGCGCGCAATTAAAAGTTGCCGCCGGGCGAAAAGTTGCTGCCTTGCCTGGCGCGGGCCTTTTTAAGAAAATTGCGTCCCCCGCCGCGCCGGGGCTGACCTTTGACTTTTACGCGTGCCGCAGAGAACATGAAGCTGAAGAAGCACTTCGAGATGCACGTGCCCAAGGGAATGGAGGACGACTTCGAGGAGGAGGACGAGAACGCGAACGACGAGGCCGAGCAGGACGACGAGGCGGACGACGAGTCGGACTCGTACGAGAACCTGGACGACGTCCTTGGCGACCAGCCGGACGACGACGACAGCAACGAGGAGTACTTTGAGGACTACGAGGGGACCACGCGGTACGTCCGTATATATAGCATTTTATAGGGGATACGAGGCTCTTTGCTGTTTGCAGTCTCTTTTCAGTCACGTCGTACGACTCCTCGTTTGAATCTTTACTCGGGAGAGTTGGCTATATATACTTATACGTGTTCTGGTAATATGGCTCGAAATACTCGGCGCAATTTTGCGTTTTGCCCAGGGATCTGCCCTTTTCAAACGTCATCTGTACATTTTATAATAATTGGGAGAAAATTTTTCAAAGCCGTGAATTCCCATGTAAAAACATTTCATATAGATTGTATGAAAATGTTATAAAGTGTAAATTATAAAGATTTTACATAGAAATTAACTTATATAGATTTTAGATAAATTATAAAATTTGTATATAATAAGAATAAAAAAACTTGTCTGAAAATTTTAATTAACGTGAATAATTTAATAAGGTTATTGAAGAAAAAATTTTGTTGATAAACAATTATGTTTGCTCGCAGCCCAATAATTGAAAAAAAATAAAATGTTTTAAAAATTTCGTAGTGTACGTTAATTATTAAATAATTCACATATTAAAAGTTTGATGAAATTAACGTTTATATGAAATATTCATAAAATCTTTATGTATTCGACTTGATTTCATAAAAAATATATAATTTATGTAAAACTTATATAAGTTCATTTTTATGTAAAATATCTACATAAATTATACCTTTTACACTTTGTAAAATTTTCATATAATCTATATGAAATTATTTTACATGGGAATATAGGGTCCGTTAAAAAAACTGACTGAAATAGCGGCTGGATTAGTTTTTAATTGTTGATTGTGGTGATTAAATTCGTTCCTTGAATTTTTGTTTTGTACCTAGAACGTGGCGATGTTAAGCTTTTGGTGCAACATTTGATTGCGGTTATATTTCGCGCGGATAAACAAAATCGTTTATTTTGATGTATCCTGCTTTATGTTTCATTCGCAGCATATTACATTCTCCCAGTTATTGTCCGATCGTTCCCTCTAATTACATTCCCGTGAAAATCACACTGTACATTGAAATTTGAATATCAAGTCCGCCATACTCTAATTATGCACTTAATGAATTACTAAAATTGCAATTACTCGATTCAATTAATGAAGAGCGCCCACATTTTGTAGATAAAGTGCCGACTGAACAGTTTCAAACAGCTACTCTAACAATTTTTATTTCGCGATAAAAAACTGGAGCACTTCCCATGAAAAAGCGTGTGTCAAAACTTAGTATTTTCAAAGCTTAGCTCGCTGCGCGTTGGAAAATTAAAAATTCATTTTTTATTCGTGCGCTCTTTTTATATCTGAAAAATTTAACGATTTTGAAAATTGCAATTTTAACGCATTCGATTATTCCAATTTTATGTACAGTAGAAATAAGGTTGTACGCTTTTGCGGAAAAGCAACGGAATTGTATTGTCGCCCCTAACGACAAAAACACGTTTCATTTTAGCGAAGAATACCAGCTCGTTTCAGACGCTCGGCGAAGGCTGGCGCACTTCACAGAGCTACAACGAATAAAAGCACGTTTTATGGCTTTCTCCAAAGGAAAGTACTTTCGCAAGCACGATTCAAAAGTGCCTTCTTCTTGGGTAAACTCGCGAAATGTGCTTTTCGCGGAAAACTTGTCCAATCTGCTTCTTTTCTCAAGATTCTCACAAAAGTGTTTTTTTATCAAAATCTGCTTTCCTCCTAATTGGAATTATGGAACTATTAATACGTGACTAATACGAATTATGGAATTATTAATATCGTTTTAAAAACTGAAATATCAACAAGGCGCGATCGGTTATTGAGTCAATATCGGTTATTAATAGGGATTACCGATAAATGTTATCATTGAACCGGAAATCCGAAGTCAAATGATAATAGTCATCTTCATTTCGCTTCATTTCTTCCGCAGCAAAATCTCGAATAATGTCATCGAATACAATGATCATTTAGACCTTACCTCTACTATAGTCATTTTCTTTTGCTCAAATAAATTGAGTTATTATTTCCTATAAGTATTCCTTAAATAAATAAATAGTAGTAGTAGTAGTAGTAGTAGTAGTATAGTAGTTCTTTATTTCCATGTATCTTAAATAAATAAATAATTATTTCTTTTCATTCCCTTAAATAAATATGATTATTTCCCGTAAATTATTATGTCAACAGGGAATAAAGATTTCTTTATTTCCCTAGGGAAATAATAAATAATAAATAATAATAAACTAAATTTATTCCCTACTATTTTAGAGAAAGAACGTGACTATATTATAAGGGAATCGGGATAAAAGTATCATATTATGTAATTCGTGAACAAAGTACCTTATTCCCTCGGAAAATCCTCATTTCGCTCGGGGCAGGAAGTCTTTCCCTCGAGGAATAATACTACACTTTCCTCCCTCGCTACATAATGTACCATTATTCAAACGAAATACATGATTCTGCATACTATTATCCAAATAAAATAAACAATTACCACGCTATTATTTTCGTAAAATAAACAATCATGCACACTATTACTCAAATAAAATAAATAATCATGCGCATGTATGTTTGTTCAGGCCGTCCTCGTCGGTGGCACCGTCGACGAGCACCGGCGCGTCGGATAAACTGAAGGACACGGCTGGCGGCGGTTCCAGCAGCAGCAGCACGCCCCCGAGCAGCACCTCGGGCAGCACGGCCCAGCAGTCGGCGGCGGCCGCCTTCTTGCCCCACGGCACCCCCGACCCCTACTTGACCCACTTCGATCCGCGATCGGAGCACCAAAGCTACAAACAGGCGCAAATGAGGCTCGAGGAGATACACAAGGAGGAGGTGACCAAGGTGAGTCCCTATATCGTCGCTCTCTTATCCGAGCGATCGCGGAGATACCGGACCTTCCCCCTCATTGTTTCCGCCTTATCGAGGAAACAATCGCCGGCCGATCGATCGAACGGCGCCTGGAGGATCGCGACGCCTTTCCTCCTTACGCGAGGCTCGTGTGATATACTTATTTTCGTACGCGCTCGAGTGTCATCGCACTGCAGTTTCGGTGAGGGTATCTTTTACCGCGAGACGCCTGACGTGACGCGACAGTTTTATCGAAACAGTCGATCTTTTATTACTGGTTTTATGCGGTGGAACGCTGCGATTCCGTTTATTTAATAATTTAATTGTGTGCGCATTGAGTGATAGCCTCAGTGTCAATAAATTCACTAAATTGATTAATAATTTTAATTTTACTTAATATTGTTTATTATTTAAACAATGAATGATTTAACGTATTTTATGATACGAATATGTGATGGATCAGATTTGTATTTTAAAAAATGATACGTGCATTGATTAAGTCGTTATAAGGGTAGATTCAAGTCATAAAAAATTAAAAAGAAAACTCTTCAATTTTTCAATTTCTCTAGAGTAAATACTTTAAGGAGGCTCAGGGCCGTATCCCAGGTCAATATATTAGGGGTACTTGTTTATTTATGCAAACTATTAGAAAATAATGGTGTAGAAATGTTAATGTATTCATATTTAATATTAATAATGTGCACTTTAAGTCATCTATTTTATGGTGGAAACACAAAATAAGAAAGATCACAATTTTAAAGAAGTATA
>JAWWEP010000009.1:2215595-2231615 GCA_035582995.1 Sycophila quercilanae | reverse complement strand
CATTCAATAAAATCCCGAGACACGTATTCATTTTTTTGGACCAAAGAATCATTCTACAAAGTTTGGGTGAAATCCAGGACCCGCAACCCTGGTCATCTCCTTGTAAAAATATAAAAAAAATTATATTTCAGTAAAAACAAGGTGTCCGTCATTAAAGGGTTAAAGGGGCACGGTGCAACTCTCCCTTAGAAAATCCACAAACGAATTCGCGGAAAATGTATCTCGGCTTTGATGTAACGTCGCTCTCTCTTATCTTTCCCGCAGGGCTTCATCGAGGTGGACCAGGCGGCGACGCCCGAGGAGCGGCACGTGGCCAACATGCAGATCAACGGCTACGAGAATCCCACCTACAAGTACTTCGAGGTCAAGGAATAAGCTCGCACCGGCCGCAACTCTCGAGCGCGAGCGCGTCCAACGTGGAAGCAAAAAAGTAGACCCCTCTCTCTCGCGTGTCCATGTGTGTGTGCGTCCGTGAGTAAGTATGTGTATGCGAGTGTGCGAGTGTGTCTTTTCGCACGGCCTGACTTTTTGCGCGTGGGTCAGAAGCAAGAACCCGCCTGGACTCGCCCTTTGCCCTCTCCTCGCCTGCCTCCCTCTCTCGACGGGAACGAAGAAAGAAAAGATCATCAGCGAGCGAGAAGCAGGCCGGCAATTCCCGCGCAAAGAGTCGCGCCTCGGTCCGGTCGTTTGTGCAGAGAGACGAGAGTGTGAGACCTTAAAGTTCGTCCGAGATGAACTTTTTTGCGTTGCACGGAGCGAGATACGAGCGAGCGCAATTCGCGGATGGAGAGTCGCCGGTCACGGCGGCCCGGAGGAGTGGAGCAAAAAAAAAAAAGAAAAGAGAAAAAAAAATTTAGAAAAAAAAACAAGAAGAAGTAGCGAGGAGAAAAAGCACGAACGGGAAGCGAAAGCCTGATTACGCATATCCTGCGAGACCGCCATAATTCCACTTCGCTTAGGGGAGCGCGAGGCGAGAGGAGCTCGCGCACTCGGAGTGTCTCGCAGATTTCAATAATAATAATATTTAAAAAAAAAAAAAGAAAAAAGATGAAACGAGAGAGAAGGTAACGTCGACGATAAGTTTTTTTATATTCGTAGGGCTCGTTCGAGAGCGCGACGAGATGCGCGTACACACAGCTCTATGTCTCTTTTCACCGACACCTCGACGGGGCCCCGGGAAGGGGATTGAATTAGAACCAAAAAAAAAAGGAAGGAGAAAAAAGAAAAAAAAGGCAAGGATGCGATTGCGCCAAGTTTCTTAACGAAGTAATTACGTAACGCAGCGCCCCTCCTTTATACCTCCAGGTGGAAAAGGAGGAGTGTCCCGGGGGTCGCCGCCCAGCAGCGCTTCGCTTCGCTAAGGGAAAAAAAAGCAAAGTTATCCGCATCGAGTAGCGCAAAAAGCAAGCTTCTTTCCGACCCTCCTGCGCGTCAGTGCTTTGACGACCAGCGATTTCGGGACATTCCTATTCGCGCCGCGCGCCGCGGAGGGAATCGGAGGGGCCTATGCGCGGAGGGCGGCCCTGGAGGATCAACGCTGGGTACGCACAACTCGCTCCGCTCCTCGAACGTCGGCGGCACGTGTTTTTTTTTTCTTTTTTTTTTTTGTCTCTCCTGTTAAAAGGCGACACCCCCCTCGCCCTATTACTTTCAATGTGTAATCGATGTATACAGAGATAAGATGCATGACGCGATACGTGGATGGTATTAGCGCAGTTCCTGTTAATGCGGGTCCCATGACGGATCTCGTGTAGCTCTAATAAAAATCGCTACGGCACACAGACAAACCATAAGAGATGTATGCACTGAGAAAAAATTTGCTAAATTCGAGAGAACGCAGCTTTCTTCGAAAAATATATATATACATATATATTATACATATATGTTTCTATAACAGTTTATTAGGCTCGTAAAAAAATAAAAAACAATATCCATTCTAATCTTTATTGAACCGATAAAAGATTGAAGCTATTTTGTATTCGATTAAAGTAATAAATGCGGTTAAAGTATTCGTCGCGTCTGATTTATAATATAAATATGTATCGCAAAATGATCGACGGAATATCTTGAATTTGATGGGACTTTTTGTCAGTGCAAGAGTAAATAAACGGGAGAAGCAACGGAAGACGATAAGAATATAGATACCCTTATGAAAGAAAGATTTTTAATAATCCTTTGTACCTTGAGAAAAAAAAGATAATATACGAATACTGTATCCAAGTTCTATTTGGGATATTTGATTGATGCCCCGTGCAACTTTATTCGTCGATATTAATTTGCGCACCATTGAAAGCAATAAAAGTTATATTAGAGATTGGCAGCGTTCAATGAGAATAATGAGAAAAGTAATAATACTGTCGCCATAACGCTCCGAGAGTGCACAGTTTCATTTTCGGGAAAAAAACTGTTCAACTGTACTTTAGCAAAGCTGATTTAAAAGCAAATAATAAATCATTGTGCTTTAAAGAAGAAGTATTAAAAGTCCTATAACTAAAATAAAAAAAAAATTTAACACTCATTTAAATTAAAGTAAGCTTAAAACTTTTTAATCAGGAGCACTGAATGTATAGTTAATCCTGCTTGCGTTGAAAGATTAAAAAAAAAAAATAAGAAGAAAAGCGTCCACAATTAAAGAAAAAGAAAACTAGTTTAAAATAATTTAAGCTAAATCATTTATCTAAAATGCAAAAAAAAAGACCTCTATGGGGAAGCGGTGCATGCGAGTTGAAAAGTGTAATACGTCGGGACCTGATAGTATGCTGTCAGAATTTCGAGAATGAAAATCCAGAAAGGTGTTCTCGCGAAACGAGAATAAAAGGGAGAGCTCGACGCTGCGTCAAAAGAACAAGCTCGCGGAGCGTGTGAAAAAACCTAGATTTAATTGTATGAGGTGAAAGAGGCAAATCTCGCTTGACGCACCAACCAAGTCCAACGTTAAAAAAATAAATAAATAAATAAATAAAATAAAAAGTCCGAACTGCTGATGATTTTTAACGAATACCGAATGCGTAGAAGGGAAGAGGCTCGGGCTTCAAAATTTCCTCCCGATCGTAAAATAGCCTTATTTAAAAGAGGGCAGAGATTTTTTTGTTACGCAAAAAGTTGTCGAGCATCGCGAGTATCCGCGTCCGAACACCGGCGAAAGACTTTAGGAGAAAAATCAGGAGAGTACGACGCAAACGTACATTGGTTTTCAATAGTGCGCACCAGTGAGTCTCGTATATAGTTTTTTTTGTAGTAAATACACAAATTATATTGACACTAATAATGATATTAATGCTATGGAGAAAACACTGATAATTAATTATAACGAGATTAAGAATAATTATAAACAGTACATATATAATTTTTAAGTGTAAAACATTTGTCATAGAGTGTGTTGGATATGCTCTGCATCATTTTTTGTATAACTTTCTTATACAGCCTTGAGACTTAGTGTATTACTTCTAAATGTAAGGTTTATTGCGTCATGATCTCTGACGGTGTTTAGCCATTTGCATTTTACTCATTTTAGATGCAACTTTACTGACATCATTATTGTTTATTATTAGTTTGTATTTATTTGTATTTAGTGTTTATTATTATCATTCACTATTAATTATATATTCACTATATTTACTGTTCATGAATTATTTATTACAATTAATAAAAAAAATTATAAAAAAAAATTCTTGAAGATGCATGCGATTTTTTTAAATCCGAAAAAAAAAATAGAAAACACTGCTAAATTAGATTGTCCTTTATTTATTATTCCATTAAATTATACGCAATAACCAAAAATGATTGTAAATTATAAAGAAATATATAAAATTGATTTCGCTAATTTTACATCTCGCTTAAGCCCTTCAATAAATATATAATGTTTATCAATAAATTGGCTCATCTTTGTCTGTGTTATTTTATTTGTTTCATTTATCCGTACTCTTCAATGAAACTCACGCATTCTATACACCACACAATCCGCAACCTCCGTACACTTTACTCCTCTATACTCCGTTAAGAAGAAAAAAAAAGTACAATTAAGAAGTATAACAAAAACTCGTATATACAGTGAGCCTCGGTTCGGCGTCCCTTTTTTTTCGTAAGGGTGTCCATCGAAATACGAGTGGCGGAAGGCTTCCTCTTCACCCATTTCGCCAAAAAACACTCCGAACGAAGCGGACCATTTTTATTTGGCGAAATTAGAACCGTGCCGTCGAATCCACACGAGGATTTTCCGGCGCTTCTATCATACTGAGTGCCGTTGCCGCGCTTTCATTATCCCTGCGTTTGTAAACAAATTCCCGACAGCTGCGAAAGGAAAGGAGGGTTCAAGCGGGCGCAATATTAACGGCGATCCATTTATTACCCGCACAATCTCCATGGGGTTTTCCGTTGTAAACATCTGTTTTCTTTCCTGCTGGAATTCTTTGTTTTTATATATAAACTACTCTGACATAATTCCAAATGTTTATATACTAAATTGACATAATACTAAATTTGTACAGATTGAAGATTATACGCAGCTTCATCGTCTCACTATACTGACACTTTTACACACTTTAGAAGGAAAAATTGCGAACTGTTTTACAATTCTTTCTTCATAATTTGTTTGCATTTCAAATTTATTGTAAACCCTGCCGTGCATTCCTATGCGATGCAATTATTCTTTCGCTCAATGAAGTGCGGCTATTCGTTTTACAGAAAGTTCATGCGCGGATGTGCTGAAAAGGAAAATACATTTATTCTGTGTTTGCACGTGCTGTTAGCTAACTTTATTGCATGTGTACTGACCCTTTTTTGTCTTCCGACTGTGCAGACGTACACGCGAAAAAGGAAACGATTTTTGCACACAATGATGGGGGGAAAATTTTTTTACGTCATGTTCAAACTGCAAACAGAGTCATGATTGCAGTATGAGTGCCGAGGTATGATGAACATTAAAAGACCCTACAAATATTAAAAAAACTTTTCGCATTTCTTAGAAAAACAGAAAAAAAAAGTATCGTAAATATTTTATTTAATACCCGATGTATCATTTTATTCACTTACGTGAACGAAGTATATATAGTACACACTTGAGGTATACACGTGGAGGTACGACGAACATTAAAGGATCCTACAAATACTAAAAAAATCTTTAGCATTTCGTAAAAAAAAAACGCAACGTAAATATTTTATTTAATACCCAATGTATCATTTTATTCACTTAGGTGAATGAAGTATAGAATATCTCAATGTTACTGTAAATCGATGGCGAGAGGGAGGGGGAATCTGTATTTTTTTTAACTATCGATTATTCTGCAATACTTTGATTACTGTATATGCTCCTCTAACATTTTAAAAGTATTTAAAAGTATATATACTCACAGTTTAAGGCAGCAGGGTTTACGGTAAAATTTAATTACCGATATCTATAGGTTCAAATGAAATCGGGAGAAAAAAAAATGAAAATTAAGAGCTTCTACAAGAAGAGGAGAGGTGAATTCGAGCCCGGGCAAGCCTTTGACACTCTAAATGTGTTTGTCTGTAAAGAAAAAGTTGAGGGGAAATTAGAAAAGTTTATTAACTTTCGTAATTTTGCCCTCGCAACTACTTTTCCTATCAAACGTGAATAAGAACCCGAAGAAGTTTGCGCAGCCGAGGAAGGGGCGTAACTTAAGTGTTTAAATAAATTTCGATCCATTAACGGTTTAAGATACTGCAAGAAGAAATTTCTCCCAGCCGCGGCTCGATGTCGAACTTATATATTGACGTCGACGAACTGATCGTTGTTAAAGTAACGTCGCTGGCTTCTTGCACCGATTATAACATTATAACGTTGCTGCAAATCTCCAATCGTTCTTGAAATGAATGAAAATAATGAAAAAAAAAAACAGGTTATAACTTTGATTTGGGGATGGTCGGAGAAAAAACAAAATCGAGCACGCGTTCCTTGCAAGAAGATAAAACATTTCACTTTTTACGTGTACAAGTGTTTATATTAAGTATGCAAAGCGAAAGAAATGTCGGGAAACCTCATTTGAGCAAAGGCAGTTTATTTTCATTACATTTTCAATATGAATTTCTTATAAGTAGAGAAAAAAAATATAAAAACGAAAAAAAAAAGAAGAAAAAAAGCTTTAGATATATGTAAGATTTTATAATAGTATAAATAACATTCCTTATTGAAAGAGAGGTAAAAAAAATTCTTACTGAATATTTAACAGTGTATAGATACTTTGTTGTTTGTAAAAAGTTACTTCATATGTTTGGATATGATTACTGTAATACTACGATAATTTCACGTTGTAACAGGCATGTGTATGCAAAAAAGGTGCTTGGCAGCGAATTAAAATTTTTGTGACTTTTCAATTTATTCCGGCAAAAGTTTCGTGCAGAGAAATACTGCGTATAAGTTTTACGAAAAATTTTACAAACCCCGGCTTCCCAATCACCGTATTGTATTTGCGTTAATCTCCTCTTAATATTATAATAAGTACTAATTCGTTCACCTTTTCTATATATTCTATATTCTCTTTATAATAAGTATCAATTCGTTCACCTTTTCTAATATAATATATGGTCGTCATGCTCTTTGATGTTATAGTGAATTGTTTTAACATCATTGAATTATTCAAATCGCGCGAAAAATTTGTAAGTCTTCGCGTATTTAAATTCAAGTATATTTGCCAAAAATATTTGTTTCAGAGAAAAAAAAACAGTGACTGAGTAAAAAGAAAAATAAGCGCAGTCTGTAAAATTTACGAAATTAACGTGTAATGTAACATATCGACAAAAAAATCATTCCAATTGGCTACCGACTCTACTACAATACTGATGAAAGATATTTTGAATTTGTTCATTCAAAATTATAATTTTCATTGAGTAAAGATGCATGCACACTAAGGGATTTGAATTTCGCCAAGTCGGAAAAAAAGTGACGAAAAAGAGCGAACGGACAAGTTTCATTTTTTACACGAAAAATCGACTCAACATTGTACTTTGGCGGTTATTAAATGTCATTTAATTTTGACACGGTTAACAAACTATAATAATTCGCGTATAATTTTTCTCTTAAATTTCATTTATTAAAAAAGTGTGCATCCAGTAGAAGTACCTTACAGTCGATAATTGAGTCATTTACTTTAAAATTAACAATAAAATTCGCCGTTACAACCATACATTCCCCCTAAAAGTAAAGAAGAAGGAAATAAAATGTTATCATCGAATATTTCACCGCTATGCTATTGAATTTTTATTCGCGCATTGTTTTCCTCTTCGTTTTCGTTAAAAAAAAAAAGAAGAAATGCGCAAATAACCGTGTAAATATTTTCGTTCAAAAGTTCTACAGTTACAAAATTCGATGGGCTCTTGCAAAAAAAGAGAAAGGGAAATAAAAACAAAAAAAAAAGGGGTAAAAGAAAATACAGATCTAAAGTAAATAAAAAAGGAGAAGAGAAAATAAAAAAAGCAGCGGAACACATATATATCGTTATATAGAGAACGAGCGGAAAAGGAGGAAGTTGAGCGAAATAACGATGCGTCCCAAGTGCTGCATGCAAGTTACTCCGCCGAATCCGACTATCACGATGAAAACTATAAAAGTATAAAGAAAACAATCTGCATAGCATTGCGTACGGTCTGGCCTCGTGGCCGTTTTTACTAAGGAAAATAAAATAAAAAAAAAAGCTCTTAAGATTATACTTAAACGCGTAAGTTATTGTTTCATCGAGGTATATACGACGGCGGCAAGCTATCACTATATCACTATATATATGCATATATATAGATATCTATTGTCGTAAGAGTCTGCTGGAAAATGTTCGGTGGCTTCGTTCGGCTTCGCCCGGTCTTCGCTCTTCCGCGGGGGTTTGAACGCAAGCGCGGCCCACGATGGGTAATAAAAGCGGCCGCTCGTAATCTCGCGTTTCGCATTTCTTCCCCTGGAATTTTATTTCGACTGGATTTTTAAAGCCTTGCCCCGGCCGTTCGATTGGGGGGATAAGTACAGAACGGAAGCTTCTCACCAGGCGCCACTTTTCTAAAAAGGGGCTAAAATAATCACCGCCAAGGATCGATATTGCTCTCCGGCAATCAGTCTTGTATCTTACTTTAAATCCCTCTATTTAAAAGGATTTATGAAATCTTACGAGAGTCTTGATAAAAGGTGCAAATTAAAGGGGCGAAGGACTCGCGGGCAGACATCTCGTCTTATAAAGGCGAGATTCTCGAGAATATGCGAGTCTCCAGCTTTTTTTTCGAGAATGTCGAAAATTTTATTGTATTCTTTGTAATATATAGTCTCTTTCTGATGTAACGTTTTAAAAGCTTCTCGTAAAGCAAAGAGTTAAAAATCTTGGGTTTTGTGTATAAAATGTTTGCGTGAAGCAAAAAAAGAAACGCAGGCAATGTGTAATTGTGTGTTATAAAGGCACTAGTAAAATGTAAAAAATACGCATGATTTATTTAGGTTAAGTAAATTATTATTTTTTCATTTTAATTAGTAATTATCATTTTTTTCATGTAATTATCATTTTGTTTAATTTTAAACGTAATACATTTTGTGTTTATTCTTCGATAAAAAATGACATAAACGCACGTTATCGATATTTTCCAAAAGGAGAATCTTACCAATTTCGAGACTCTGCTTCACCTCGTCTAAAGTTTTATCTCGTTAAGTCCCACATCCCTTTAAAAAGAATTGCACGTGAATATTAAAACGCACCCTTTTGTAAGATTTTACAAAACCTTCGATACTTTAATGAGGGCCAATTAAAGGGAATAATCGAGAAATGCACACGCAGAGCCTTTTATTATTCCGGAAACCGGAAGCGGAATGGAGAAAACGATACCGGCGCAAAGCCATGCCGAAGCTGCCGAATAAGAGGAACAAGTCGAGGACGAATCTATTTCGAATGTAAGCGCAATACATAAACCACACCTCAACACTCATATACATATATGTATTATATATATACCTCTTCATTATGTGTTTTTTCCAGTTAGAGATTAAATAAAAAAAATAAACGTGGAGAGAAGTGAGAGAGCGAGAGAGAGAGAGAGAGAGAGAGAAAGAGAGAAAGAGAAAAGTAAAACTAGTAGAGGAGAACGAGTGCGGAGCGAGCAGAGCTTCTCTAAGCGCATACACGAGAAAATAAGTAATATGAAATAAACAAGTTTATGAGTGTAAGAGGACAAATGCAGAATGTTAGAGCGAACTCCGGAAATGCGAGAGAGTCGACACCTCGATCAGACTCGATCATTCGCTCTCTTGCGCTTCGGGAGAAATATTTATCCGTTTGAAGAAAAAAAAACTGTTCATACAATAACTATGGTAAAGGTATAATTATAAATTATATTATACATTGTGACGATTATGGTAATATATATTATATATTTAACGTTCAATGCTTATATATATTTGTACATGATCGGATGACATTAGAAATGTACGCTTTGACCAGAATCGCGAGCTTCTCTTCATTTTCCGCCCAAACGATTGGCTCGTCTAATGATCTTTATTGCAACTTTTTGTTCGCTTATCAATTTTTACCGTCTTCGATAAAAAACATGAAGGTATAATAAAAACGCGAGTAAGGAAAAAAGGGCTAAAAAGCGCACGATTGAAAATTCGAACGTGAAAAACCGTGAGGGCATGAGATGCCCTTCGAAACCGTCCTTTGAATTGTGCGCGGGGCGCGTCCGGAACATCAACCTGGACGCGAGGAGCAGCGGCCCCCTACATATATGCGATTCTGGTCGAAGAAACGACGCCGTGCGACGAACACACCCAAGGACAGAAAAACTAAGCGACGAAAATATTTTAGATATACCGGGGAAAAACGGATAAAGCAACAAAATAAATAAATAAATAAATAAAGCAAGTAGCAAGTTGTGTATCACATAAGTGTACTATGTCGACAGCGTAAAAGAGCAGCATAGATTTAAATCCATCGAGGCGAGTTATAAGAATATAAAAACACTTGTCAACACATGTATACACGATTACACACGACACAGGTTTATCAGCAAATAATCGAGTTTACACACCGTTATACACATGCGGGATGTCTAAATTCCTTAAAAATAAACTATTAATTACATTATGCGGGCTGATTTTCGCTATATAAATGAATAAAAATGGAGCGATGAAAAAACATTGTTGACTTTTTTTTTAATTCTCCTCTAAACTATCCTTCCAATTGATGTCTATTGTATACTTATATACACGTACAAACATTTGTATTCATTTTTCTTTTTGGATATGTTCATTTGTCCCTAAATTTCTTTGCTTACAATAATAACTATTTTAGTGAGAATGAATAACGAATATACCAATGAATACTTATACAAAAAAAGTAGATTTAAAAATCCACCTCCTAGCCTCTGTTCTCAACTGATAGAAAATCGAGTTATCATTTTAAAAAGGTAGCTTTATAAAACCGCCGGCGTTTTTTTGCGTTTTTTTCTAGACAAAAAATAGAGTACACGCGATTTGGGTCGTTCTTTATTTTCCCTCTCTCCAGTGAGTAATATACTATTTATTATTGTTTATTTGACATTAAATATGCTTTGTTCTAATAAAAATAAAAAATACAATTATATTTACCTCTATAGGTTTGCTATGGAGGGATTAAATTGAATGTAGGTAAATAAGAGGTAACACAATTGTAAGTATGCAATTTTTGGTATTTATTACTGAAATATACTTAACATCTCTTAATAAATAAATAAGAACATAATTTCATTATAATAAAGAGAAAATATCTAAAATTTTTATTTTAATACTGGTAAAAAAATTTGTAAAAAATTTTAGATTGCTGATTCATGCATCGTGAAATCGTAAGTATACTACCCAAGCTTTCTTAAAAAACATTATCAGCATATGACATGTCTAAAGTAGTGCGCTAAATCTTTTAAAATTACTTTTTAAAAGTGTAGTCTTTTTATTTCAAGACCTATGTTTTTTTTTTTAAAGTACAAATAAATCATTATTAGATAAACGTAATTAATAGTACACCTTCACATTTACATTAAAAGAATAAATTGTATACAACTGGCGATCTAATTTAAATAGTACTTTTCGATAATAAATATATCTGGAAAAATTACAATATTTGTTACACGTGATGTATGAACATAACAAAAACATATACATATATATAATATATATATATTTATATAATAAATTAATTATAAAAATCACTAGCATCGATATACTAAGGCTACTTCATTGTCAGCAAGTACGACACCTTGATTGAAGAAAGAGAATAAATCTTTTTGAATAATGGCACTGCTATGGAAAAGAAAATAGTTGAATTTTTTTTCTCATTTTTTTTTTTATAAACAACAGATTATTTTCAGGGACATAATACTCTGTATCGACCTCTGAAAATCCACCAATCGCAACGCGTCTGTAGTAGTGACTTAAATTTATTTTCATCTTTCTCTCACCGCCTTACACGTTTACTCGTTACTCCTCCTAAGCAAGTACCGCATGCAACAGATCACCTGCTACGAGTGCAACTATGCGACACGAGCGGTGAGCCGGTGATTTGCAGTTTACAGTCGTCGTAAAAAAAAAAAGACAAACATTTGTCCCAACCCATCGAGATGAGACAATAATTTTCTCTCAAATAGTGTCAATATTAAATTTTATCCTCATTTTTTTTTTCCTCGCGCCTCTTCTTAAATACGTTTCACTTAACAAACGAGTTTCCTCAATGCTAATCGACAAAACTAGTAATACTGGCAGCATTATAGACAATAGCCAAGTGTGTAAGAGAGGGAGTGTATCGATGTCGTGTGAAATTGTACGAGTGTATTATGTAAGTAATATCCGTAAATATGTGTACGTGTGTGCTCGCGCGCGCGCGCGCGTGGGCGCATGTAATCGAGAGAACTATAAGTTAAACGCTTTCCATCCGCGGTTTTTAAAAATTGTACAGCGTGCACGGTTAGTCCTGCAGCATGTGCACGAAACTAATAGGAATCATGCCCCTTCGCTCGGGCGAGCGCTCGAGGAAGCCCTCCATCCAGTTGTCGTCGTCGGTGTGCTCGTTCGTCACGACGATGACGTCGCCCTCGCGGAACGACAGCTCGTCCTCGTTGTCGGCCTCGCAGTCGTAAAGGGCCCGGCAGCGGCGTAGACCGCCGAAACCCGTCGTTGCCGCCGGCGGCTGAAAACATCGCAAACGTACGTCATACCAGTGAGCACCGAGTCTAGGCGCCGCTCCTTCTTCCTCTTCCTCCAACTCCTTCCTCCAATCTTTTTCCAATATTTCAAGCTGTTAGAATTTCACAGTGAGACCCATTTATTTTATTTTATTTTATTTTATTTTTTTGTAAACATAAAGTTTATTTTTTTTTGTTTTCTTCTCTTTTCAAACAACACGAAATATTTAGATGGAGTTTTCCAATATTTCAAGCTGTTACAATTTCACCGCGAGTCCCATTTCCTTTTTTTTTTTTAAATTAAGAGAGGATAAAGTTCATTTTTTTGTTTCATTTTGTTGTTGCGAAAACAACACGAAATATTTAGATGGAGTCAAGAATTTATCACTGTCATGATTGATTTATTATTAATATTGTTATTATTCAAGTAAACTCATATAAAATAAAATAACGTTGATGTATGAAAAAGAAAATAAAAAAATAAAAGTTAAACTTCACGAAGTAAAACGAATGAAGAATTTATTTATTGTGTAGTGCATTTTATACTTTTATTCTTGAAAATAATGAAAAATACACAGAGAGTTAATATTTTCATGGCGGATGATTCGCGAATTAGTTATGTAAAAAGAAAAAAAAACGAAAACAAGCAAAAAATATTTAGTTACCAAGCTATCGAATGTCTCGAGATCGATTTTTATCTTCTTTCAAATAAAAGCTTCAAAAAGCTTTTATGAAATTATTTATTTAGAGAAATGGATCTAGACCAGAGCGGTGGGTGTTTTTACCCGCGAAAATCAATGCTTTTATCTATGAATCTCATCTATGGAGTACATGCTGAAAACGCGTATATTATGCACGACACATTTTTTTTATATTTATAAACTCGATAAGCAAGCCGACAGTGCCACTTAAGGTGCAATTTATATTGTGTCGTAAAAATATCGATTTTCCTGAGCTTATCACAAGGAAAATCTTAAATGTCTCTTTATGATAAATTTCCAATTTTGAAGCAATGCATTATCAAACTCATTTTTTAGTATCAAACAGCGTAACGGAAAAACTGACAAACATTAAATTACCTGTTTAACAAACTTTTTTCTTGGTATTATTATTTGAATATTGTTCGTGGTACGCACATGCGATACGCAATCATTTTTCCCAACTTGCAGTGCCGTGCACAGTTTTTTCTTAAACTGCTGATTTTTAAAAACTAGTAATAGCATTATTTTACAAAATATTATACAGGTGTGTCTATATGTACAAACACTAACGCGCAGTTTTCACGTTTCAGAGTAGATGCCTCGACAATTACTAAATTAATTAACAATGGCCCGTTAAAAACTCATTACGCGTGAAAGAAAATTCAATTCAAACAAGCTTTGCTCGTCGTAGAATATAAAAAAAAACTAAAGAGCATTGCGCGTTTATTTGTTTTTCTTCTGCTTATTCGTTCCTTTTGTTAAGCAGAACCAACGTGTCATTATCGATCGAATAAAAAGAAAGAATAACAAAAGAAAATGCAAATAATAAAAGAATCGATAATCGTATTACAACAACAATGACAAGGAAAAAAAATAAAAAATAAGATAGAAATGTTTCGCCGCGACATCTGCCCTGCTTGTCGAAATTTAATTAATCATCGACCGACAGCGTACCTTCCGAGGTGGCGGCAGGGGGTTGGTGAGACTAGCCTCGGCGCAGGCGCTGCCCAGACCCTCGGCGCTTGGCTCGTCCGCGAGCCGAGCGGACGACGTCGTCGATGAGGCGCAAAGCGCGGGCGGCGCCGGTGGGGGCGGATTCCGCGGCCTCTGCAGCGTCGATGTGTTCATGCCAATCTTGTCTATACCTGTCGGAAATGCACACGTATAAGTACTCGATATACACTTTATACACGTCAGGCTACCTTCTCCCTCTTCATCTGCCTCCTCTTTTTCCCTTTGTCTTCTCTCATTTTTAATATTCATTTATCGATTGTACACAACGCGGAAAATATAATGCAACGTCTGTTTTCGATTGTACTAGGTTTGACGTTGATCTTTTTACTGTATTACTGTCAGTTAATGAATCACAAGAGATCATTTTTCGTTTCGTCTTAAGGAATCTTGTATTGTCTGACTTGAGTGTTTATTGATGTTTTTCTTTCATAAGCACGAGATTTATTGCAAGTTTTTGTGGATACATTATTACGACTTGGCTCTTTATCAAAGTTATTTCAAGACGCGTGCCAAAATTCCACAAAGGAAATGTCGTGCACAAAAGGTGCACTTATCTATTGTACAAAGTTTTGCAAGGAAACTCTTGATCCGACAGTCGACATGATTTCTCAACACTGATGCTGCCGCTCATCTCGTTGTTTATCATTCGCGTATTTGAATGGAAACGATATTTATAAACTAAAAGAATAGAATAAAAGAGAATAACGAGATGTTCACTGTGCACAGACCAATAAAATATTTACGAGCAAAGTAAAACAATCAGAGAAGGTAACTTCTCCATGTAATTTAGGTATATTCGGGTGACGGTTTAAAAAATATTTCTTTGCAGCATCTTTTAATTACAGTTTCAGAAAATAACTAAAAAATAATTCGAATTTTCTGATTGAAGATTTAATTATATTTATGGTTTGTTATTATTTAATTTAGTAAATAACTTTTAACAGTACACACTATATACTGCACTGATAATGTAAGAATCATTTTTTTTTTTATCAAACTAAACAAAACATTAATTTCCTTAATAATCTTTTCATTACTTGATATCCTTAGAAAGCGGAACTCCTCAAGTTAAATTTTAAGTCGCTTAAAAATTACAGCATTTTCGAAATGAAGCATAAAAATATGTATATTCAGGATGCCAATGGAAATTCGGTTCCAGTATATAAATAATTAAATTGTTTAATATAAATATGTAATTTTTTTGCTATTTTAAACAATACGAAGATATTTTGAAAATAACAGAATCCTTTTAACTGCGCTGCTTTAACTGAGTTTTTACTCTACCCTGATTTAGCTTCAATCAGGAGCAATGTAAATTACAAAAGAGCATTACTTTTCTTATACTTGCTGCGTTATACTCCCTTTCGTTTAATAAGGTGCTGCAAAGAAAACATTTTTAACAGTCACCCCATAATGCATACAAAAAAAATTAAAAAAAAATATACGATGCATTTGGCCGCATCTTGACTTACGAAATTCATCAGGGCCATGTCCCGTTGATGAATCACCGCTGGGCGATCTTTTGTGATTCTGAGTAGTGTTCAGGTTTCGCATAGCGAGCGGTAGCGTTTGTATGGTAGTGTAACTAGTCAAAATGGGCTCACTTGTCGTCCGACTGTGCGAGGCCGTGGGCAGGGTGCCGTAGTGAGGTGAGAGTATGCTGCCGCCGGTGCCGAGGCCGCCGCCGAGGCTGGTGTCGAGACCCGCCGGGGGCGGCGGCGCCACCCGCTTCTTCAACGAGCCGTGAAAGTTTATCGAGACGTCGGGCACCACCGGCGTGGGGACTACAAACAAGCGTGTCATTGCTTTACGACCAATCGTCGCATCGTCAACATCATTAATTAATGCCAAACAACGAAATGCACTTAAAATTAAATGTTAATTTATGGTAAATTAAAGGTTAAATTAAATCATATCGTCAAGCTCAAGCATTCGAGTGGTGGCTAATGACTTTTTGTTATTATTTTTATTTTTTTCCTTCGCATTAAAAAAAAATCAGAATTACATTTAACTTTATTTTAACGTTTATGCTGACACTGACGGTATCGAAAACATTGCGATAATTTAAAATAAATTCTGCAAGAAACTATTACATTTTTTATGCAACTCTGTGCGTGAAGTAGTACTTCACGCACTAGTGCGCATTTTTGCGAGTACTAAATCAGCACTA
>JAWWEP010000009.1:2201074-2215495 GCA_035582995.1 Sycophila quercilanae | reverse complement strand
TCGCTTCGCTCGGGCGCTAATCTCACACTTGTCCGAAAATCACTTCTGACGCACTAGTATCGAAAACTACTAAATTTCGATAATGGCAACAGTACGAACATTAAAGTACAATATTGCAATTTTTAGTTAAACTTTTTTCTTTTGCTGCATTAAAATATCGAAAAGAGAAGTTATTTCTTCATAACTAATGTTTACTTAGTATTCGTATTATGAGAGCATGTTTTCTCTTAATTAAATAAGTATTAAGTGTTCATAATTTGCTGAAGCCTTAATTTAATACTATTGAATAACAAAAAAAAAAAAAAAAAGAAAAAACGCAATAGAAATAGCGATTAGCAACCACCTTTAAAATTAAAATTACTTTTTTCTAAATTATATTAAAATAAATATTTCATAAAGAAATATAAAATCTTTATAAAGTAATTAGAATTTCTTATGTATATTGATTAATAATAAAAATAAGTAACTAGCAATTAATAAGGAACTATAACAATGCAAATCAACTAATATGAATTTTAAAGAATTATTTTTCAAGCATCTTACAGTAGTATATTCACTATAAAAAATGGTGAGAAAAGAAAACAGTTTGTTAAGTAGCTATTAGTATATAACAGTTTTTCAGGCTTTGAAAATTTATCTTAATTTCATTTAGTTAAAAATTGTCATTAAATAACAAAAATAACTGTGCATATACATACCTATAACAGGCTTCTTAATTTGTGGAGGGGGTGGCGGTGGCATTTGTTCTTTGCTTGTACAAAATCCTGGTGACAAGCCGCTTTGTAAACTATCACAAGTACTACTCCGACTGCGCAATGTCACTGGAGAGTCTGTCACGCCTGTATCTGTCCCTCCGGCGTATGACGGCGGTCTACTGCGCAATTTCTTTTCTGGCGTCGAACAACCATTCTATAAAAAATTTATATTTTTAAATAACTATTAATAATAAAAAAATCATTTTGAGAAACCGTTTTAATAATATGAATGGGGATATTTATATTAAGATATTAATATTTGTTTTGGAAATAATTGAAATTGTACGTACTCTTTCTTCTATGATAGTTTCGTCGTCAGAAAAGTCAGTTGAAGCTTCATCATGAGAAAGATTCCAGTCAATATTTACATTATCAAATAACGTTTTTTGTCTTTGAAGCGCATGGTTTAACTAAAAGAAAATGAAGTGTCAGTTTTGGTTTTTAAAACTATATTCATTTAGTGATTGCACTATATGCATACCAATTCTTGACATGTATGGTGCCCTACTTCTTGAGCTATATCCAATGGAGTCTTTCCCTGTTTATTGCGAAGCGTTGGATCCGCGCCTGCTTTTAGAAGTAATTTCATAGCTTCAGCTTTATCATGCTTAGCTGAAAGATGCAGAGCTGTATCCCCCTCCGTTGTAGTCTTATCTATAGTACCTGTCGGTGTATTCTGAATCAAAAAGTCTACTATATGCAAACTATTTCCCATTTCTCTCAGAATGGCTAAATGTAGAGCAGTTTCACATAAATCCTGTAATTTAGTAATTATGGTAAGCATGCAGATTAGTAATAACTCACGGTTTTTTTTAAAATATAAAAGTCTATCTTACCGATGTGGGTAAACTAGCCGATAAATCTACGCTTTCTGCATAAACTTGTAACAGGTGATGTAGATCTCGATTATTTACAGCATGCTCAAGGTCTGATAGTAGGTCTTGTTCATTAACGCATGTTCTTGTAATATACTTCTTATCTACATATTTGGCTCTAATAAATTCGTACCTTTCTTCCCTAAAATGCACAAAGATGTTTTTTTAAAATGTAATAGAATTTTCTCAAAAAGAATTCAATTAGGATTTTCTTCAAAACTTTTAATATTTTCTTACATAGTAGACGTGGGAGAAGGCTTAAAATTGTGACGTAACATTGCTTCCATAACTTCATTGAAAGCTTGATTTGTCATGTACCGTGCTAACAATAACTGTGATGTACCTATATTATCAAGTGTTAAAGATTGTATTCTAGATATATGGACACCTAAATCCCTGTGTATACCGCTACATTCTATGCAAACAATTATTCCGAAGTTAGTTGACAGCCAAGTTGCATCTAAAAAATTTTAAAAGTGTTTAAAAATTAATTTTGAAATCTTAAAATTGTAAGTATTTAATTCTATCACTGATAATTCTTACCATTTTGTGAAGAACAGTCACAGCACTTATCGTTACCGGGTAACCTCATGACACACCGAATTACAGCTTGTTGAAGCTCTACTAAACTAGGATTACCGTGATTTGCTTCCGGCTTGCCACTAGCATCGAAAGCTCTTAATAAAGCGCGCTCTTTGCAGTTGACTAGGACGGACATCCACGCCCGCTGATCTGATTCGTCTTCAGCTTGAAAGTGATAAGTCCTATTATCTGAAAATATCATAATAATTAATAAATGATACTAATTTCGAACGTTTCATTCGTATTTAATTAAAGTTGTAAAAGGAACTCACAACTTATAAGGTCAAAGCTCCTTTTATCATCAGGTACCAGTTTAATTTGGCACGTTAACAAATTCACCCTTGTAGGTGGTTTATTTTCATCAGCATGACAGATATCCAAATATCCTTCTGCTTGTACAGAACACCTACGTTTCTGCCACACCCGTCTCATTTTTCCTTCACTTTTTTTTAAAAGATGGCCAGTTCGAGTCACGCCATGTTGCTTATCACCTTGCAATTGGTGTAAGGAATAGCCACTGCTTGTGTTTGTATTTAACTGTTATTGGAAATAACGAGATTATTACGTTTATTTAAATTTGTATACCAATTAATCCCTACAAGAAATCAAAATACCTCTTTATCACATCCAGAACTTCGTAGTAAAGTTCTGAGCTCCATTAGGCGCCTTCTTTCTTCATCTTGGGCCTGTCTGATTTTTTGAAGTTTCATGCTTAGATCTACTACATAAGAACCAAAGTGTTCAATAGTTTTCAGTCCATCTTGAAAATAGCTGAAAATTAAACAATTAAAGGTTTACAGAATGTAATTAGAAAAATAGAAAAAATATGTCATTACATGCTTTTAATTAAGAATATATATATATTTACTTTGTTTGTGCGTGATAGTACTCAACTAAATGTTGTAGAAGTTCTATCCCTTTTTTAGTCTTAATTTCGTTAACTTTAATTAAATACTGAAACATTTATAGTTATATAGAATTTATATTTTTTGTAGAAATTATATTTTGAATAAAAATTATCTAATTCAATATTATCTTACTTCACACATTTGTAACTGAAATAATCGCCTTTCCTTTTCCATTTCATCAGCAACTTCTGCTGCAGTAATTTCTGTGCGTATGAGGCCTGCCTCTTTTGCATGTTGTTTCTTTTCTTTTTCAATTTTTGCATATTTAGCTTCATAATCTTTCCATGCTTTATCAAAAGGTCTCTTAAGGTCTCCTTTAACACCTTTCAAATCTCCTTTTAACACTGAATCCAATGGAAACATTACGATATTACTAATATTTTGCATCTGTAATTATAAAAAGTATTCCCTTTTATTTATTTTATAGTTACATACAAATTTATTATTTATTTATTGAAAAAGTTAATGTTTTTACCAATGTTTTCATTAATGCACTTAATTCTTTGGTAACAACAGCAAATTTAAGAAAAGCTGCACCGATATCTGGTTCCTGTTCTTTAAGTGCAGCATCTCCTAATCTTTCTAAAGCTCTTCCCAAGTACATTTCATTATCAACATGAGCTATAAAAAATTATACTTTGTTAGATATTTCTAATAGTCAATAATTAATGCAAAAAATAAATCACAAACCATTTCCTGAATTATAGATTGCCTTGATAGCTTTCTTGAGCTTAGTAAGTCCTTCTCGATCAAAATCAAGAGTCTATAAAAAGAAATGAATCACAATATCAGTGTAATAGCTGAATTCTGCTTGCTAAATTGACTTGAAATTAAATCAAAATGAATTAATCCAAAACTGTGTTGCAATGAATTTAAACAGATTTACTGTTATTTTAAAATCCAGAAAAGGATATTTCTTCTCATTCTTGTTTGTATATTAACTGCAGGTATATAATTATTGATTAAACTCAGTTAGTCCCATGTCAAGGTTAAAAAATAAAGTACTACAATTATTACCTTCAAAGTAGTAATGGAATAAATTGTTATTAACATCAATTATCACGTGTCAATAGCTATTTACACATTAAACAATAATACAGTTTCAAATGTAATTTATTGTTAATTATACCACTTTTTTGAAAACTTTAATTTCATTCAGGTGACATATTTTGAAATACCATAAAAAATCAAAAAATATACTTAGAATAAATAAAAAAATATTGCTAAATATAAATAAAAAAATAATGCTGATTTCCTTATTATTATAATTAAAATAATTAATGTTGATAGGTATTTTTCAATTACTTTCTAAATATGGTATCAATTAGTAAAAAAATGATTTATGTATGCTGCAGTCATAAATAAGTGCAAATGTGTGCACGAGAATAATGAAATGCCAGAATTTATAATTCGTTTTGGAAATAATATGAATCACTTGTAATTTTAAAATTAACCTTGACATAAGAGATTTAAAATTAAATTAATAACTATATACTCTGTTTAGTTGTATTTCTACTCATTTATATTTAAAAATTTACTGTTTCAAAATCAAATATTAGTTTAATATAAGAAGAATTAATTAAGCATAACATTATCGTGACTAAAATTCATTCAAAACAGTCTGACAACATTGTTTTGCTTCTTTTCCAAATGTTGTTTTCTAGATTCTTACCTCCTCCAGTGCGGCGATAGTTTGCCTACACTGTGGCATTCTGGAGACGAATGTGGATGTTGTGGGTGAATTATAATCACCTCTGGTCTCATCGATAAAATCACTGACAGCAATGAGTCCTGGCATCTTGTCAAGCTTGCTTGGGTCTCGGGTGTATCAGGAAAGTTTGAGAGTACTCTCTGCAACTGCTCCCTGTCCTCGGAGCTGGTTCCTCCTCTATCCTGGGAACTATCCCTTGCCACCTTTCAGCCTGGAGCGGAGCAGCGGGAAAAACGGACAGGCGGTCGCAGCAGAAAATGCTTCGCAAAACTGCGTCACAGTCGGCAAGTTTTTTGGCGTCGCTCCACTAATTTCCGCACCTACAATACACGCAGACACCTCGCGCGCCGCGAGTCAATCGCGAGCAGCGAGGAAGGCAGAAATAAGAGACTCGAAGAGGAGCATGTGTATACGTAAAGGCAGCGGAAAAAGCGCGCACGCCAATCGATATACATATCGGGTAGAGGCTCCTAAGAGGCTCCCATCTTTTCTCTTTCTCTCTCTCTCCCTCTCTCGCGCTTTCTCTCGCTCCCTCTTTCTCTATCCCTCTGTCTCCTTCCCCCTCGCTCTCGCGCACTCTTCCTCCACCTCCGTATTTACGAAACCAAGTTGCGTGCGTATATACTCCTGCCCCATGTACGTGTACGCGTAGCTGCATATAAAAAAGGACAGGCGACGACGGCCACGGCGGAAGAGCTGTCATACACGCAGAGGCCTCGAGTTGTATATATAACGAGGAAGAGGAAGAGAGGAGGCAGATAAAGAAGGATGTGCATTATATTCCGACGTTGCTCCGAGTGTATATACTCGTGGCGCGAATCTATCCGCTTGCACGGCGTACAATGTATATAATCGGGCATACTCGGCCAGTATAGCTTATAGTAAGTATAAGGTACATACCAATCGGAGGCTCGCCTCGCTCGGGCGTACGAGGATTCGCGAATCGGAGCTGCTACGGCTGTCGTTGTCCTCCCACTAGCTGTAGCTACTGCGACCACTGCTGCTCCGGCTGCTCGGCCGATGATCATTTTCCCATGTTATCGCGGCCAGTAGCTGTCGTCGAGGCGCCGCGCTGCTCTCTAATCTCTGCAACGGGCATACACACCCCTCGACAGTGGCGGCGGCGACGACGAGAGCCGACGGCGGCGACGAGGCGAGGCGCGCGAGTTATACGCGACGCGCGCGCACACACACACACACACACCGGGATATATGGCTTTGGCTGCCCAAGCGCCTGCGATGCGCCTCCTCTAGGCGGTCTTGCCTGTTGGCT
Source organism: Sycophila quercilanae (assembly GCA_035582995.1). Classification (NCBI taxonomy): domain Eukaryota; kingdom Metazoa; phylum Arthropoda; class Insecta; order Hymenoptera; family Eurytomidae; genus Sycophila; species Sycophila quercilanae. The sequence goes on along the minus strand of JAWWEP010000009.1, from coordinate 2,209,391 downwards.
CTTTCTCCTCACTTTCGCGCGCACACGAACGACCGTGCCTACGGCTGCTATATCGACGCTGCGGCCCGGAAAAGCGCATGTGCACGCGCGCGCTCTCCACCACCACACACGCACGACTGCTGTCCGCTGCCCGAGTGTCCGTCCCTCTGCTATACAGTGTGCACTGTGCACTGCCGATCGGCGGCGATCCTCTCTCCTTTTCTTCTTCTCCCTCTCGCTCTCGCCGAGCGCGCTATTATTTTGCCTGCGGCCTCTCCGCAGCGGCAACACACCTGCGCCGCACGTATACACTCCTGCGAGACAACAAAACGGATCGCCGAGGTTTATTGTAGCTGCAAAGCTGCGAACTGTCGCTGCGTGGCTTCTTATTTATTTATTTGCTTTGCTTAATGTAGAAATTATACTTATGGATTTTTATTACAAATTGTTAATTTATTACAAAAGCGATTCTACATGCGGAGGAATGACAATTATTTACGCATATCAGAGATGGGCATGACGGAGGAGGAACTATTTTAAATATTTCGATGCATTCCCTGCAGAAAGTTCATTTTCTTTTTAAAGGTTCCGCTCTTTTACAGCGTTTGAACACATGAAAAAAGTACATTGTGTAAAATTAATTTTGTTGCGATACATGCCGTAATGTGTGCTTTTAAGCGATTTATCCGAACGATCAATTATTACCTTTTAAAAAGTAGTAACTTTCGTTATAGTAAAATATCTTTCTATTAAAAAAAAACATTCATTTACGAGATTTTTGCGGGAAATGTTCTCAGAATTATTAGATAAAATTTCTAACGGCGGAATACATAATAGGGAGATACTATATTTCTCTTGACTAGCACCGATTTTAAATTATTTCGTTTTAATTCCTGCTCTTATTATAAAATTCCCACGGATTGCAAATAACGTGATTTTCTTGGAAACAAGAAAAATGAACTTTTTGCTAGAAATACACATTTATTCTGTTAAAAATAAAAACGTGGAAATACCGTATTTTCGTATTTCCCGATAAGATGAACTTCTGCTTTTTGGAACAATAAGCGTGAGAAATCAAACTTAAACCTTCATGTAACATTGCAATCCACCGAAACTACATAGTAACTAGGTCTAAAATTAGACTCGAGTTCGATTTAAAAAGCAAATTTTGTATGTACCGCCCATCGGAGCGCCATCTCCATTATAGCGTCATGTCAATACATACAGTGTAAGTGTAAGTATAACTAAATTCTAAATAACAGTAATAATAACTGAGTATTTAATATATACGATACTCCTTACACATTATAAAAATTTACTAAAAACTACATGATAAACGTAACAGTATACATACACTCCTGTAACTTTTTGTTGATATTCGCTGCGTGACTGCGAGCTACCACTCCGCTTTGGCCCTTCTCCGTCTCACCAACGAATATATAGCGTCTATATTCGTTGGTCTCACTCTGCTCCGAAAATTAGGATTCGGAAGCCGTGCTTATATGCGCGTGTTTACGTACGCGCGCGCGAGCGCGCCCGCTTTACGCACAATGCCTAAAACTCGCTGTCTGCTTTTCGAGACATCAAGGTTGGCTTAATTACACTCGGCATGTTGCTCTTTTGTTCTTGACTGTTTCTTCTTCGATTCTTCACCTTATTCCTCCTTTACTTCAGCATCGGGAAACGATGAGAAAAAATTCACTTCTTCATAAGCATCCGCGAAGTATCACATCTTTCCCTGCTCCTTCTGAACTACTTGTTGAAGCAACAATACACGGAGCACGTATAAACACAGACGCACTGCAGGAGTGGCGTACCTGCGTTGAAAACACTTCGCGAGGTTATGACGCGGAAATTCCTCCCTCCATGCACTCCATGCAGACTCCAGAGATGCAGTATTAGTATATATGTAGTACCTATCTCGTTCGGAGATCCTACGACTGCGAGGATCCGCGCCTTGAAAATTCAAGTTTGCACGGTTGAAAGACCAAGTACTCGCCTTGTCCTTTGCTAAGAGTCCTGCGATTCTGTGGTACCATGTTATAAGTACACACTTTTGCTCGCTGCTCCGCAGAAAGAATTACCAGGTGCTCGATCTGTTTTCCTATAGGATACTTCTTACACCGCATAAATTTTGCTTTGTTTTTTGCGCGTTGGAAAACGCACAAATATAGCCACGCGTGACGCCTGACAGTGACGTCAGTGTAAGACTGATTTCACGATTCGACAAATGCGAATAGACTTATGACCGTCACGACTTTTTACGAAAGTGAAACAGACTGCGTTTGTTTAAAAAAAGTTAAAGTAAAATTAAAGTATTTAAAAATTAAATAATCAAGGAAACAACTTTCACAAAACATAAAAAGAAAATGTTACAAAAACTTAAGAAATTTTTGAAAAGTTTAGTAAGCTTTAACTATACACATATCGACACATTATTCAACATTATTTTTTAATGTAAACAGAGTATTTGGTTTTTAAAATCAAAATTAATTTTATGTTTAAATAATTTCTTTTTAATTGTTTTAATGTTAATTTTAAGTTTTGTTAAAAAACATTTTTTTATGTTAAATTTTTTAATGTAAAAGAACTCTGTTTTGATTGAGCGTATTTTGAAAAGGATTAAAATAGATAATTAATCTTTGAAAAAATTAAAAACAAATTCTCTTCTTGATTTTCATTGTAAAAATAACATTCTTTTAGAAATTAAATACCTATAACTTTGTATAACAGTTTGAAAATTCAATTTAAAATTTAGAAAAATCTATTAGTATTTATATAAATTGTCATATTTAAAAAAAATATTTACATTAATGACTTTTTTTATTAATTTCGAAAAATTCTTATTTCCTGCAAGTTCAGACAACTCAATTAATATATATCACATTGAATCACATTGCTGTGATAAATATATAAGCTTTATGCATATAATGTATGCTAGTATGATGTGAGTTCAGATTTGACTATATATAGGTATATAGCTCAGAGAGTTAAAACGTGCGGAAAGATAAATGTTCATTGCGTATTTTCTAGTAAACTCTTCATAACTTGGATGTCAGTGTAAAGGAAGTTGCAGTTCAGTAATAATAAACGGATATTAATTTAACTAAGGTAAGATTTCACTTCTTTCTCATTTGGCAGCTTTAATCTTTAAACATTTTCAATGTTGATTTTTAACCTCGAAATCGCGATTGTCAACCGGTATTTATCGATGATCAATTTTTTAACAAAAAAATTACATATTTCGGTTACATATCATACGCGTAACGTTAAGACGTTAAATTTAAATAATATTTAATTTGATTTAGTATACCTCTTTCGTCAAGGTATTATCTATTAGGTAAAAAATACTTCCACAAAAGTAGCTTTACTGCTGATAAAGAATTCACTTCAGAATTTGTAGCTGATTCTTTCATAATGCAGAAAGATCCTTTAAACATTTTTAAATGATCATTTATTTAAAAATTGATGTAGTGTAGTGCAAACGTAATTATTTATTTATGTAATTATTTTGGTAAGTGATGCATTGGAAATTTTATTATGAAATCAGATGATCTGTTGCATCTTTTGCAAATTAATATTTTATAAGATATTAAAAAGTTTAATAGTAGAAATTGATTAATTCTGTTATTTCAGGTCTCAAAAATGTTTCGTCAATCACTGGCTATAAAAAGTAGCTGGTTAAAAAGCATTGGAGGAATAAATCAGTCTAAATTCAGCCGATTCAGTATTGTGTCAAGTTCTAGAGCTTCTTTAAAAGAAAATGACTCAAAAAATATTTCTTCAGTTAAGTTTAAAGAAGGGCAGATCCTTCATGGATTCATTGTGGATCAAGTTACTCCAGTTAAAGAGATGTATCTCACAGCAATAAAATTAACACATTTAGGCAGTGGAGCACAATATTTACATCTAAATCGTGATGACTCTAATAATGTTTTCTCTATTGGATTTAGAACAACTCCTAAAAATTCTACAGGTTTACCACATATTCTTGAACATATAACTCTTTGTGGAAGTGAAAGGTACCCATGTAGGGATCCTTTCTTTAAAATGTTAAGGAGATCTTTAGCAACATTTATGAACGCTATGACTGCACCAGATTACACAATATATCCTTTTTCAACCCAAAATTTACAAGATTTTCAAAATTTGCAATCAGTTTATTTAGACAGTGTGTTCAAACCAAAACTTCGTGAATTAGATTTTCGTCAAGAAGGTTGGAGAATGGAGCATGTAGACATTAATAATAAAAAATCTCCAATTGTATTTAAAGGAGTTGTTTTCAATGAGATGAAAGGAGTTTTCAATAATAACCAGAATATATTTGTTACACAATTATTAAACTCTATTTTACCTAGTGATACATATGGAGTTATATCTGGTGGTGATCCTTTAGAGATCCCTAATTTGGAATACGAAGATTTAGTTAATTTTCATGCTAACCACTATCACCCATCCAATGCTCGTTTCTACTCGTATGGTAATTTTCCATTAGAAAATCATTTAAAGTTTGTCAATGATAAATACCTATTTTTATCTGATAAAATTGATACTTCTAAAACCATTGTTCCACCTGAAAAACGTTGGAGTGCACCAAGGAAAGAGCATATCAGCTGCAAACCTGATCCATTAATAGCAGATGCAAATAGACAAAATTCGATAGCTATAGCAAGTCTTTGCAATGATATTAGTGACGTGCAAGAAACATTTGACATGTACATTTTATCCCAACTGCTGTTAGATGGACCAAACTCAGCATTTTACAAAAGTTTGGTAGACACTAACATTGGTACAGGTTTTGGGCCAATGACTGGGTATGAATCTCAATGCAAAGATACCATATTTGTTGTAAGCTTGCAAGGAGTTCAAGAGAAAGATTTTGAAACAGTGGAAAAAATTTACCAAGAAACTTTAATTAAAGTTATGGAAGATGGCTTTAGTCAAGATCATGTTGATGCAATTCTTCATGGAATTGAATTACAAGTAAAACATCAAACTTCTAACTTTGGACTTAATTTGCTTTTTAATCTTTCACCTCTATGGAATCATGATGGTGATATTATTAGTTCAATGAAAATAAATGAAGCAATTGATAATTTTAAGAAAACAATAAAAAAAGATCCAGATTATTTAAAATCACTTGTAGGAAGGTATTTGTTGGATAATAATCATCAACTGACTCTAACAATGTCTCCTAGTGCAAGTTATGAAGCAGAATTTGAAAAAGCTGAAAGTGAATTGCTAAAAACAAAATTAAAAAAAATGACTCCAGAGCAGATAGATAGTATTTTTGAGCAAGGAAAAATTTTATCAGCTGAACAACAAAAAGATGAAGATCCTAACATTTTACCAAGTTTAAAAATAGATGACCTCAAGAGAGATGTTGACAGGTATAAACTAATAGATACAAGAGTCTCCAATGTTCCTGTTCAGATAGCAGAACAACCAACAAATGGAATCTGTTATTATCGTGCTATTTTAAATACTCAAGAACTTTCAGATGATTTAAAAAGTTTATTACCCATTTTTAATGACGTAGTTGTTAAAATGGGTACTGAAAATTATGATTATAGAAATTGGGATAGATTAATACAATTAAAAACTGGTGGATTGCATTTTTCAAACCATATTGTTGAAAAAAAGGATAATCCTAACTTAATTGAAGAAGGGATCCTACTTAGCTCTTATTGTCTTGATCACAATACTAATGAAATGTGGAAAATATGGGAAGAATTATTTAACAAGGTAAAATTGACAGACCTTCAAAGATTTGAAACTTTAGTAAAAATGAATGCAGCTAATTTGACCAATAGTATTTCTCAATCTGGACATCTGTATGCTATGAGTTCAGCTGCTAGTCTAGTATCCCCTGTGGCTAGATTGAAGGAAAGTCTTTCTGGATTAGAATTTGTTAATAGAATGAAATTAATTGCACAAATGAAAGACATGTCTCTGGTTCTTGAGCAGATGAAACAAATAGCTAATCAAGTTCTTACTAAGAGAAACTTGAGATCAGCTGTTAATATGACAAACGAATCAAAAGATAATGTCTTAAATGGTTTAAAGTCATTTTATGAAGCTCTTGAAGGTTCAGTTACAGGAACTGATATGATTATGACAGAAACTAATTCCTTTACATCAAACAATAAGGCTGTACATCATGTTCTACCTTATGCAGTCAATTATGCATCAAAAGTTATCTTAACTGTTCCTTATCTGCATCACGATCATGCTCCATTAAGTGTACTTTCAAAATTAATTTCATCAATTTACTTACATCCTGAAATAAGAGAGAAAGGTGGAGCTTATGGGGGTGGTGCTAAGCTAGCATCTGATGGATCTTTTATGTATTATTCATACAGAGATCCCAATTCTACACGAACATTTGACTTGTTTGATGGAACTTGGGACTTTTTATTAAAATATAATATGCCTGAAACTGATATTGTAGAAGCTAAATTAGGATTATTCCAAAGGATTGATGCTCCAGTAGCTCCAGGCAATCGAGGAATGACAAAATTCACTCAGAGATTAACTGATGATGATATTCAATATCACAGAGAACAAATTAAAGCTGTAACAAAAGAGCATCTGATGAGTGTCGCTGAAAAATATTTAAGTCCAAATGCAAAGAACATTAAAGTTGGCAAAGCACTGATTGGACCTCATAACTCAGAATTGAAATCCAGGAAAACAGAGAATTGGATTACACTAGATCAGGAAGAACAAAGTCAGGCTGAAGCGATAAAATAAATTCTTTTTTTTTTTTATAATTTATTGTTTAAGATAATGTTAGTTATAAGTAAATTACAATGCTGAAGCAACAAACGGTTAAGAAATTTTCTGTTTTAAAACAGAAAGTAATTGTTTGGAATTTTATGAAATCTTAGATTTGGAATATATGAATTTGAGTTGAAAACTTTCATTTTCAGTACAGAAATTATATACTGTATTCATGCGTTTCAAAAAATGTAAATTTTTAATTGAAAGAAGAGAGTTGTTGACACTTGTTTATTTTTCATAAATGTGTAAATAAATACTATTTTTTAAAAATTACAGATTGTTTTATTCGCATTTCCCCAAAATTATTGATTTAGTAATTTTGTATATTTAGTTATTTTTAATGTAAGTTTCAGAATGATCTTTAGAGAACTTGAGTACTTTAAAGATGTTATCTCATTTTTTCAAGAAGTGCAATGGCTTTATAATGTACCAGTTACAAAAATACTATCCCAAAATACTTTAAATTTATTTCCCACGGATTGGTTGGAGACTTTAAAACCCTTAAACACTCATGATTTAAATAATTTGGTTGCTCGGACAAAAGTGGAAGTTAGTATATTGAAGCTACTAAACATGTTTATTTAATAGATATGTATTATTAATCTTAATAAAATTTATTTCAGTTAGATTGGCCTACATCACTGATTAATTTTGTATCTAATTGTTTAAAATTTAATAAATTACCAACACCAACAGCTTCTTTGTCAGGAATTAATCTGTCTAAAGAATTTATGAAAAAGTTAAATCCAAAAAAACAGCATGAGATATTTCACTTAGCTCAATTGGTTCATAATCAATGTGAATCAGAAAATATATCTCTTATTATTGATCTTGGTGCTGGTTTGGTAAATATTAATAGAACAGTTTTTATGAAGTTCTTGTTAAATAGTTCTTAATTATTAAATTGTTATAGGGATATATTTGTCAGTTATTGAATCACCTCTACAATTACAAAGTCCTAGGATTAGAATCAAACTCTCAAAATGTTGAAGCTGCTAAACACAGACAAAATACTCTTTTTCCTAATTCATTGACAGATGTCAAATATATTTGCACTAATGTAACAGAAGATTCTCTCAGTGATATAAAAAAAATTACAAATCAGGAATTCAGTGATATTGGGAATATTTGTTTAATAGGTCTTCATGCTTGTGGAGATTTAAGTGTACATATGTCAAATATATTCTTGGAAATGGAAAATGCTCGACTTTTAATCCTGGTCTCATGTTGTTATCATAAATTAAGTCTCAAATGTGCTAATGAAAAGAGTGAAAGAAACTGTCGAAAAGAATATTTTAATTATTTTCCGCTTTCAATGACTTTAAAAAATACTGTTAGTGTTCTTAACGTAGACATTGGAGCATTTTTAAGACGTCCATTTATGAGGCTTGCTTGTCAAGAAACATCTGATAGGTGGTCTGCAATGACTGAAAAAGCTCATAATGATCATTCATTTTGTGTCCTTGCAAGAGCTGTTCTTGAAATATATGCTGATAAAAGTGAGAATTATTTCTTATTTGTATCTAAATTAATATATAATTTAATTTCACTGAAA
>JAWWEP010000009.1:2151206-2200974 GCA_035582995.1 Sycophila quercilanae | reverse complement strand
GCGGTTTCTATTGCCGCCCGTGACTTATCATTTAACAAGTAATCGTGACGAGTAAAGAACGACGTTATTACGTCACACTAGCATGGCATTTGTAGCGACTAGTCGCTGCCATGAAAACTCTAATGAAGATTCTTCGTTCCCCCGCGCGGCTGCATTGGAATAATATATTTTCAACTTGACAGCAATTATAATTAAACAAGTAGTATTTGTACAGTAAAATAAAGTATTATTTATTGTATTTAAAAAAAATAACAAATAAATATTATGAATCATTAAAATTAGTTTAGAAAATTTTACAGATTTTATTAAGTTTAATATTGAAGGAAAAACAAATATATGTAATCAATCGACGATCTAACAACATGCCAAGAAATTTGGCTTTTTCTGCTTCGACTACACTGGTTTTAATTTTCGAAGTGTCTAGGCGGGACACGAAAATAGCGCACGCGAAGTCAGTATCGCGTACGCGACACGCATTTCGTGTGTACGCGAAATGGTCCGCGCTCTGTATTTTCGCGTATACAACGGCAATGAAAATTAGGTAAGGATGCACCGGTTAAAGCGTTTTCGGCCTATTGGCCTATGGGGTTATTGGGTTATTGAGTTTTTGGGAAATTAAAACCGCGAAAAACGTTAAAAAAGAAAAAAATTCCGAAAGTGCGGGCCTTTTCGCATACGAAGGCGCGGACTTTAGTACTATAACTTTTAATACTATAAGTATATAACTGTCGCTATAAGTTTAGAGTTCTTATCAAAAATCACGAAGCCACTTGTCCGGGGCGATATCGAACCCCCTATATATAGCTAAAAAGCCTGCGTAATCTTTTCCCTACTTCCGTTTCTACTTTTTGAATTTCGCTCAACGTGTCCCCCTCGTTTTGCAGTGAAGACCGCGACGTCGTCAGAACTGTAACGGTAACGCCTTGACCGGATCCGAGACGTGAAATTCTAAAGGCATAGTGTATATTTTGTATAAAACCGGGCTTAATACATTGCCATTAACAATAATTTTGACAGTTATATCGCTAAGAGTGATAATTATAAAACCTCTCTTGATCTAATTGCTTTATAATAAAGAAAAGTAACTGACCAACTCTTCTAAATCTTTCCACAGGATTTCTGGTTTCACATTATTGTAGGCGCCCTTGACATCGAGGAACACTGCAGCCGGTGATCCCTTGAAAATTTTTTTTGAGATTATAAATATAGTAGAAAAGCTTTAAGCAACAGTATTAAGAATATGTGATGTGACTCATGCGACGCTGATAGACGCTGATAATATCGGAGCTTCCAGATCAATTTGCGATGAGATATAGTATTTAGAAAAGAAAGGGTCAAGAAAAAAAGCAGGAACAATGAGTTTCTCTTACAGCGACGAAGTTAATTTCCTAGTTTACAGATACCTCCAGGAGTCAGGTTAGCATACTCACTGGGCATCGTAACCTCATACTTGACTTTGTTTTGAATTCGAATTTTGTACTGTTCTCGATTGTTACAGTGGATTTTTCTGCCGGTTTTATTTATTATAGTATTCTTTTTTCTTTCATTCACTTTACTCCAATTGTATTTTCTTTTTCTATTATGTTCGAATAGCAGGTTTTCACTATTATTACAATACTTTATATTTTTGTGCGGTATAGAATTTCCCGTCCTAAGAAAATATGTATTATTTAATAACTAGCATTAGCAATGTTTATATAATTTATTACCTGTATGTATAAATTTCATATGTTTCTTTTAAAATATTTCAGGATTTACACATTCAGCATACACATTTGGAATAGAGTCTCACATATCATCAAGTAATATTAATGGTGCCATGGTACCTCCTGCTGCACTTTTGTGTCTACTTCAAAAAGGATTACAATATACTGAAGCTGAAATTACAATAGGAGAAGATGGAATAGAACAACGATTGTCAGAATCACTATCGCTGATTGATGCTGTTATACCTGATATTGTTGCGCTGAAACACAAGCACAATCAGAAAAAGACTAACAATGAAGAGACAAGTAGTGACGAAGGTAATAGTAACATAGAATTTCATGCATTAATAAGTAAACTATTAACATAATAACTTGTACATCCTCATTTATTAGTATTTAATTTTTATAACTTCTAAGATATTTAGTTTGGTAATTCAACTTTTTTTTGATTGTTTAATGTATTTTTTTTTTTATTTAAATGTATATTATTTCTTTTATGTGAAAAAACTTGAAATTATTGGTTTGAAATAAGTAAAAGTTTCTATTTCTTAAGAAATGTGAATTCAGTCTAGTAAGCTATTTGATAGCAATTACTATTATTAAAAATAAAACTATATTTCAGCTGTTACTTGTAATGAAAGTGAGAGCAACAATGACAAAGGAGATAGGTCAGAAATGGAAGTTGATGAACAACAAGGTCAAGGTGGTGAACCCCCCAATACTGATTCATTAAAGATACTTGCAAGTAAAGCAACCAAATTGTCTGGACATGAATCGGAAGTTTTTATTTGTGCATGGAATCCAAAAAAAGATTTATTAGCATCTGGGTCTGGAGATAGTACAGCTCGTATATGGGATATGTCTGATAATTCACAGTCTCCTAATCAGCTAGTCTTAAGGCATTGTATTCAAAGAGGAGGTACTGAAGTTCCAAGTAATAAAGATGTTACCTCACTTGACTGGAATGTAAGTATTAATAGATATTTTAATATTTACTCAACCTTGATTTTAATATTGTAACTTTGCAATTTTGCATGTAATAGAAAATTATAATATAAGCTTGTATAAATTATTGTTTTAGTGTGATGGAACTTTGTTAGCAACTGGTAGTTATGATGGATATGCCAGAATATGGACTACAGATGGTAAATTAGCCTCAACATTAGGTCAGCACAGAGGACCTATATTTGCCTTAAAGTGGAATAAAAGGGGCAATTATATACTCAGTGCTGGAGTTGATAAGACAACAATTATTTGGGATGCTGCAAGTGGAGAATGTACTCAACAATTCAGTTTTCATAAGGCACCTGCTTTAGATGTCGATTGGCAAACTAACACATCCTTTGCCAGTTGTTCTACAGATCAAAGTATTCATGTTTGTAAACTTAATGTTGACAAACCACTTAAAACTTTTCATGGACACACGGTAATATAACCGAGTATTTTATTATTTGTTTAGATTGTGTCAAATATAATTTTAAATTTAAAAAAATGTAAATGTACAAAATGTTTTTAATTTTTGTACTTAATAATTAAAAAAAATTTGTTTACAGAATGAAGTAAATGCTATTAAGTGGGATCCTCAAGGAAATTTATTAGCTAGTTGTTCAGATGATATGTCTTTAAAAATATGGTCAATGAAACAAGATACTTGCTTACACAATCTTAGGGCCCACAATAAAGAAATTTATACCATAAAATGGTCCCCTACTGGACCAGGTACACAGAATCCCAACATGAATTTAACACTTGTCAGTGCATCTTTTGATTCAACAGTAAGACTGTGGGACATTGAAAGAGGGGCCTGCATATATACTTTGACCAAACATACCGAGCCAGTATACAGCGTAGCATTCAGTCCTGATGGAAAATTCTTAGCTAGTGGAAGTTTTGATAAAAATGTTCACTTATGGTCAACTCAGGTAGGTGTTTCAGTATTATGTTTTGGATAAATTAAAATACTTTTTTTGTTACTGGTGTTAAGTGTAAAAGATTTATTTCTGTTCTGTATATTCAAAGTCTTTATTTGATTTCCACAGAGTGGTCAACTAGTGCATAGCTACAAAGGAACCGGGGGAATTTTCGAAGTGTGCTGGAATAGTAGGGGTGACAAAGTTGGAGCTTCAGCTTCAGATGGCAGTGTATTCGTCCTTGATCTTCGCAAATTATGATTAATGACAAAAAATTAACTTTTGTAACTATCTGCCTATACATAACAACGTTTAATTTACCTTTTCGTGATATACCCTTGTAACGTCGTGGCCGCGACAATTCAAATTATAGACTACACTTTTTATATTATTTTGACGCCTTCCATTTATTGTCTCATACGACTTTAAATTTACTATCTCACATCTTTAGAGACAGTTTTATTGAATATAATTATTTTTGTTTATTGTATAAGATAATTTTTTAAATTGTACATTAAATCAATTTATGTAAAGTAAATACACTTTGTATTTGCTAAAGACTGTAGAAAATATTAATTGTCATGAAAATCAATAGGTTTATAAAATATGTGTTATTTAATTTTAATATGGATAATATATATTTATATAAGTATATTATTTATGGACAGGAAATAAAATTTTTTAAAGACACACTGAATGAATGATTAAATCGTGTTATATTAACCATTGGGATTTCCTATTAACTTTCAATTAAATATAATTAAAATGCGGGGCTGTATAAGTTCGTGATCAGCCAGTTGCATAGACATTTTGAAAGTCTATAAAAAATAATATAAAAAAAGTTATTAACAAAATTGCAGCTTCAAAATTTGTACTATTATTCATAAAATAATGCAAGGCACAACTAAGACTTGTATGCATGTGGATCATAAATTTACTATATTATTGACTCAATTGCCAACAAGAGACAAAATCTCGAAATCGTTGATGCGGCTGTTATACCAGGAATGGTAGATCATGTTTATGTATAATGTGCAAATGTACGTTCACACTAGACGTCTACCAACAAGTAATGATATTTTATTAACAAAAAAGACTTAACTTGAAATAGTTTTAATTTTGAAAATTATACAATAATCGTACCTTATACTGCGTGTCTGAACATTCAATAAGGTATTTTCTAAAGAGTTACTTCTATTAATAATATCTTAATTTAAAACGGATTTGGAAGTGTAATGCGTACACGTAAATCTACAAAAAATATGAGTACAAAAACCATTAAATGACTCAGACCAGACAATTTCGATCTGATTTTGGTATTCACACGAATACTTTGGCGAGAGCATCGGCGCCTGCACTTGCGATAAATGGCCGCGAAGGATGAAATGCTACGTCTAAAATACTTTCATCAAACTTTTTGCGATGTGCTGTTATTTCCTGGACACAAGTCTTGTTATCCATGTGCCACAACCTTATACTGCAATCGTGACCTAAAACACAAAACAATCGGTTTTAAAATAAATTTACTGATCATGTTTTTTTTTTCAAATACATTTTTAGTTTATTAAAAAACTAAACGGTTTATACGGCCGTATAAAAGATTGATTTTGCAAAAAAGTACACTTACTTCCAGAAAGTAGATAAAGACCATTAGGATCTACAGCAAGACTAGTGACAGCGTCCAAATGTGCCACCATTGCGTGTGCGAGGGTGGCCGAACGGTGATCATAAAAACGAATATGATGGTCCTCATTGGCTGCTACAACCAACGGCAGTATAGGGTGAGCTACGAGCCGATTAATACCTTCCGTTTCATCGCCATCCAATCTAGATACAACTGAGCCGGTTTCAGCATCATAAATTACACATGCTTCTTCATAAGCGACGACCAATTTATGCGGTTCGTCTCGTATAAAATCTACTGATGTGGGATTTCTGTCTGTGAATCGAAAAAGAAACGTTTAGAATGCTTTTTTGGTGATAATATTTATTAGACTATGAAAATTTGTACCTTTTTCGGACGTGTAGGTTTTGAGTAGCGGCACTTTACTCGCAGGGCTCCAAAGCTTTACAGTTCCATCTGCACTAACGGACAGTAATTGCGAACGCGGGTGACACATACTTAAACCCCAAACTGCGTCGGTGTGCCCAGTGAGCGTTTGATTTAGCAGACTAGGATCGTACGAATCGTAAGGATCTATGTTGGCTGACGGAAGCGTCCAACAATGTATTTTGCCATCTAGTCCGCCGCTAAAACAATGACTTCCTGTATTATCCATTGCTAAACACAAAACTGGTCCTGTGTGCGACCTAAACGTATATAAAGGTTCTACATCCAATGACGCTGATCTGTAAAGATAGATAAATTTAATTTAAAAAATCTTAGTTTTCAATTATTGAGACAGTTGTGATGTTAAATAATAATTACTTTTTAGCAGGAACAGTCTTTTGAAGATTCCACAATTTGAGAGTGTGATCATCGCTCGCTGTGATCAGAACAGGATCGGTTGGGTGAAAGACGAGCGCTCTGACTCCATCGAAATGTGAACGTAATGTGTATTTAGCATTCCAAGATTTTCTAAATGGTTCTTCATTATTTGTTGACATCTGCGAAAATAGTAATAACAATTGGACATTTTAGTTTGTTGATGTTCATTAAAAAAAGCAATAAAACAGGCAAATGTGTACTGACATCATACGGTGCTTCAGAGTCGTTGTTTACTGTCAATTGTGCTAACTCGCCCAAGCCCAGTGACGATCCACTCTCTTCGCAGGGACGCCTAGGGTCTTGTTGCATATCTCTACAAACTGCATCTAAATAAAAGATAACAGAAGTAGAACGTTAAAAAAAAAAAAAATTAGTTTCTTAACGATTAATTATAATTGGTAAGTTCTACCCCGATTATTAGATACGTAACCTTTATTGTCGAAGTGAATAATAGATTCTTCGTGTTCCGATAATAGATTTAATTCATTTAAAACTTCTTCCGCCTCGGCATCAACATCTTCACTTAACAGTATAGCCGTCTATGGTAAAAGGGTGACATGGAAAAAAAACCAAGAGTTTCATAAAGATTCTTATCTTAGTGAAATATGTATTATGAATTCATTATTTTTCATACTTTATTTTGCTTTGAGTCTGCGTTTGAGTCATAGATTTCTTCCTCACTGTCATTGTCATCTTCTTCTATGTCAATAGCCGTGTGACGGGCAAGGAATTCAAAATTCGCCATAACAGCGGCTTCCGCGTCCAGGATCATGGCCTCGGCTATAGATTGCGGCAGTACCTGTAATGAAAATTTACCCATTAACATTATTTCCTTCATCTCGACACTTTCATTCGCTGTATCAAATAAATAAATGTTTTATCTTACCTTAACCCTTTCTTTTCGAATAGGCATATCTTTATACTTAAAACGCTTATTTGTTTCGTTCCCATTGAGGGCTGGAGTATTTGTATCTTCAGAATCTTGATTATTATTTAAACCGAGGTGGGACCGTACCCTGTTTGATCGTACATCTATTATCGTGTCAGTGTAACCGATTTCTTGTAAATACCTGCAATTGCAAGAGAAATTTTAATTTTCTAGATATTATTTATAAAAATGGATGTTTCACGCGTCAGCATTTCCACTGAAATGAATAGAAACACAAGTGATGTTCCAACGCACCGTGCGCAAAAATTTCTGTTCGTTTCATTCGTCTATCGCGCGTGCTTTTCATGGAGCGTGTAAAAAAAGAAATTACTTTACGTACGCGTGATCAAGGAATACCAGGAAGTTTTGTTAATAAATATAAATCGTTTTCAAAAATTTATAATTATCAATTAACATCTGATAATACAATTGTATGTACTGAAAAACAATCGTCATCCAAGATCTTTATACAAAATACGAAGATTATTGTTCAATAAAAAATAAAAATTACAAATTCTCGCAACCTTTTCTACTTATCAATCATTTTAATTGATTTTAAGTATAGGATGTATGCTCAACCACGTTAATTTATCTTTTTATATTTCTTATACCTACATTAAGTTACATCTCATTGACTGAATATATTTAAAATTTTCGACTGGTGTGTCTTTGTGACACTATTTAAGGTGTCAAATTAACTCTTATAAATTTAAATAAAAAAAGCAGATTGCAGAAAATAACATTATTCTTTAGTGAACAGTTTTTTTAACATACATCGTCCCTCAAATACACTATAGTATAGTGAAATTCACTTTGCAGACGCTTGGATATTTATAGCCTTCTTGAGTCCATTGTTTAGTTAGAACGAAGGAATAAACGATCGCTTCATTTTTTTTCTCTCTTATACTTAAAAGGATTTTCTTCGCGGCGTGTTATAAAAATATTGTACATTCATCAGGTATACGCAAGCTGCTTTTCACACCAGTTGCGTAATACACATTCCCTTCGCAGTCCAAGCTAAGCCGGACGTTCTTTGAGATTTTCGCCAATTTTCTCCGGCTTTTCTATCGGCTTTATGCGTGGGAACGAGATAGTCCCGTTAAAATGAATGCCAACCAAGCTCGCTTACTGTCTTAAAAGCTGACGACCTTGTCTCCAACTAATGTTGCTGACAGACGTGAATGGTGCCTCGCCATCTCCGCCAGCACCGTCGGATCCTGTGCAGGTACTACCTTCCTCGTAAGCCGGCTTGCCGTCCCCTTGTATAACTAAGTCCGTGCCGTACTTCAATTTGTGATATTTTGCCCTGAAAAACAGAAAAGGCCTCTTTAACATCAGCTGCGGCGCTAAATCGAGGGGACGAAGTATGCTGGAAAGGGCGAATCAGTGTGTATTGATAATCGATGCCTAACACATGGCGCGTAGAAAAAATTCGTATGTTCGAGTTCCTATTTGTACATTTAATGAAAACTATAGCTGAAGAATCCCAGCGAGTTCGGAACAGTATTTACATAACTTTATTTTACCCTTCGGAATCGAATTATTATAGTATATTTAAGAAAGAAACTTTTTTAACTGTTTAACTCATTGATTAAGCGAGAAAATTAAGGAAATTGAATATTACTGTCTCACCGGGTTTGGGTGTATCTACTTATTTAAGCCTTTAAGGATTTCGATTTAAATATTAAATATCTACTGAAATTGGTTAATTTGATTTCGTTTTTTTTAATAAAATAATTAGTGAAATTAGTTCTTTAATAAAAAGAAACTTTTATTTAATTGAATTATAAATAAAAAATGTTAATGCAAATGTAAGATATTTTATCTACTTTAAACTATGTTGTATTACAGTGAAAAAAACAGTTATTTCTTCTTGAGTTTCTTTTATTCATGCAAGTTATCAGTAGCGTAACTGCGATTGCATTAAACCTGTGGCTACATTAATTCCAAAAAAATTATTATAAAAAGAAATGCTTCGCGTTAATAAGAATTTCTATATAAGTTCAAATATTCGATTATTTTAATTCAATAAATGTTTAATATATTTAAAAAAAAAAACTCAAATCGTTTGTTATGAAAGGTACTTTCCTATATAACATAAATTGTCTGATCAGTGCACGCTCACAACTACTAGAAAGGTGTAAATTGAACTTCCTCAATTTGATTACTCAAAAGAGAAATTTAAGATGTTGATAAAAGTTTCTCTTGCAAATAAAATTCCGCTGTATCGCTAAGTTAATTAACGAACGACTTATCAAATTTTCCAACTGCACCGACACACGCAGAGGTGTCAATCATCGAATTGAACCGCACTGTAAGAATGTACTTCTTTTTACCGAAACTCTCGACGAAAAGTCACGAGCCATTAATATAATTCGATCGCGAGTCCAGTATCAGAGGTAACAATTAGCCGTGACAATTTTCCCTTTTAAGCATTTTAACAACTTACACTGAGAATTTTCTCGTAAAAATTATGGTGATTTTTCAATAAAAATTACGTGAAAAAACATAATCCTGGGACGGTTGGCATTACTGTAAATTTTTACGGGAAAATCACCGTAACTTTTTAACCTGAATCTTGGACGGTTGGTCAAGCTTCATAAATATTGCAAAAAAAAACACCCTGTAAAAATTACGAAGATTTTCACGTATAAATTACAGGGCTTTTCTTGTAAAATTTATAAAGCTTGACCAATCGTTCAAGATTCAGGTAAAAATTACGATGATTTTTCCGTAAAAATTTACAGTACCTATGGCCATTCGTCCCACGATTACGTTGTTTCATGTAATTTTTAAGGGAAAATCACCGTAATTATTTATTCCTTTTTTTTATAAAAACACACTGAAAACTAAATGTTCTAAATCCAACTGAAATTTTGTAGTTGAGTGTTCCTTAGAAAATCATTTTGTTAATTTATTTTAATACTCAGTTGAATCAACAACATTTTTAGTTAAAAAATCGATCTAGTCGTAATTTAGTTAATTTGACTCAGTTGAATCAACAACATTTTTAGTTAAAAAATCGATCTAGTCGTAATTTAGTTAATTTGACTAAAACTGTGCCTGATTAAACTTAATGTTTAGTACAATCAACTAAATTGTTTTGTAAACAGAATTCAGCAATATTTTCTTTTAGTGAAGGCGTCGTGAAAAATGTTTTATCAAAAAACTAATAAAATAAAATTAAGAAATTTAGGTTAATTAAGTAGTCTTCAAAAGCCCCTTCAAAAATTAAAAAAAAAAGCCTGACCTGAAGTGTCCTGGGATGAAATATTCAATCCCGGCACTTTACTGATTAATGACATTAATATTATTCGTGTAATAAAAATATATATATTTTACGGAAAATTTGAGGCAATTTCGATGAATAACACCGTTGCAAGCACAGTTTATTTGAAATTTTCGAAAATTTTCTCGTACACGGAGAGAAATGTTATAGTAAAAATTACTATGTTCCATAGGAAAAATGGGATATACTCAATCTATGACGATTTTTACTATAAAACATTGTAAAACTGCTATGTATATAGCAATTTGTATATGTACATAGCAATTTTTACTGTGTTTTATAGTAAAAAATCGTCATAGGTCGAGTAAGTATGTCCCACTGTTCCTACGGAACACAGTAATTTTTACTATAACATTTCTCTCCGTGTAGTATTCTTCATTCTTAAAAAGTAAAAGAAGCTTTTCACTCCGGCGCGCGGGCTTTGCAAGCTCGCCGAAGCCCTTAGCGGGGCCTCTCGGATTACCTTTCCTGCTTGAGTGCATATTCCAGCATTTTGATGCGCCGCACAAGGTCGGTCTTGAGGTTCTCCTGGCCCTTCCTCTCGCCCTGAAGGAAAGCTATTCTCGCCTGCAACAGAAAGGAGGAGGGCACGGGGGCCGTTACTTCGGGAGTCGATGAACCGCCAGCCCGGAGAGCCCCGCATAACCATCATGCGCGGCGCATTTTGCTCGGCGGAAGAGGATTACGCCGGCGACGTGCCGCGAATCGGCCGATCGCCGCCACCGCGCGTGCCCGATTTATTATAGGCGCGCGTGCGCCTGCGCGCGGGAGAGTGGCGCCGATCGCCTCTTCTTCCGCGCCCAAGGAGAAACCGCGATTTTATCTTCGCGAAAAAGGACGGTATGCACTGCGCTAGAAGTTTTATTAATTTTTCGTTCGAAGAAATGCCGGTCGACTGCTTTTGGAATTTTTTTTTTTTCTTTTTTTTTAATTTGACGGGGACGTTTGAAATTAATTTTAAACGCTGCTTTATCGAGCTCCTGATTAGGATCTATAAAATCTTATTGTGCGTCCAAAGAACTCGTACCGTATCGACTATTTATATAAGTGTCTTTTACTTTCATTAAAAATACACATTTATATATAAATAACCTAATGCATTATGTAAAATATCGCACATGCGTTAACGTTCATGTGCAAGTCTATATCAAATTTTATTTTTGTATAGGCTTGTGCCGTGCCACATTATTCGCATCGATGATTTACCAAGCTAATGTTTTTTAATTAATTCTTTTAATAATTATACTTTTTGTCGACTCTTTTTTTTTTCGTATTGAATTTATTTTTAAAAATTTAGTGTTAAAAAATAAACGGGACAATTGTACACGAAAAGACTAACAATGATACGAAATTTTCCAAATTTCTCTTTATATTCTTTGAAATTTCGGTTATTTGTAAATTATGTATGATATAATTTTGTTCAAATTATAGGCAATGCTTTACTTTATATTGATTGACGAATCGAAAATTAATAAAAGCCAGCTACTGAATATTTTACGAAGTTATTGCAACATGCCTAAAAACTATAATAGTGTAGGTAAAAGCAGTTAAAAGGCATTATAATATATTAAATTTAAAATTAATATGCACACACCTATTAAATCGCCATATAAGTCGTTAAAGTTGGAAATTTATAATGACAGAAATTATAGTGCTGCATCTATTTAGAATTATGTTCTATAAGACTATGAGTGCAAAAGTTAAAACAATAGATGATTTATTTAGTATTTGGTGACTTTTAGAAAACTTGACACATTTATCCAAATAGAAATTCTGATAGAGAGAAAGCATGATGTCACTTGTGAAAGTACTTGAGCTTTGCAAAAAGTAATTAAGGCCTTTTCACAACAAGTGTAAAATGTCAATACCACATGTTGATTTTTGTCAATGGCTCTTTCATTAAAAAAACAGCTACATTTAAAAGCAGAGCTTCTCAATAATTTATTTATTTATTTATGCAATACTAAATATCAGTGGCAGAGAAAAAAATTTGCTTTTAATAAACTAAGTAGTGAGATAAAAACTAATAAGCTGTTAACATTAGGATTTTTCTAAAAGAAATGTTTGTAACATTAAAATTTTCTTCTGTTTCATTCAAAAATTTGTTTTATAGAATTGAAGAATGGACAAATCAAGTAGACTTTTATGCTTCTAATTCATTATGAAAATTTTCTGTACAGAGGTAAAGAATGTGAAAAACATGTACATATTCATTATCGCATTTCTTAATTTATGTCAATTCATCATTTTCTTCAAGTTCAAGGTCAAGAGATTATTCTTATCAACATGCTTAAGAATGGTATGTATAAAATAAAACCAACCATCAACAATAATAATAAAAAAACTTATTCAAATTATAATTTGTTAATAATCAATTGAAATATTCTTTTGTCACTAATCATTTATAAAAAAAGGGATATAAAGATAATTCAAGAAAAATTGTTTTAATTTTAGCATTGAAGCAGAATAGAATTTAATTTGTACTTCAGCAAGTTATTTTAAAAGAAAGAAAAGTTTAAATTCTGTTTCAAAACTTTAATTTCACAATAAAGTTTGTCAATTAGTTATTGCAGTTTGGTTGTCAATACTGAATATATACATTCAAATAAAATAACATAAGAAATTTGCATTTAACTGCTTGTTATTGAAATACAACAATGTTAACACAACTTTAAGTTTAAAGGATTTAATTTTTTTTTAATTTTGTAGCTCAAAAAAGGCATATATATGTTTCTATAAAATACGGAACCCCAAGTGTTGAAAGTGGAAAGCAGTTTTTATAGACTAACTTCACCTTGTTCGCACAGTTTATTTTAAAGCCTTAAATCACTTTGGCATTGAAGTAAATGACACCTGCAGTTAAATTAATACAAGACTCTTTGAACAAAAAGAATATAATAAGGTACACAATAAACAAATAACAAACAACTAATGAATCAATAGAAATTTGTCACTTTTACAGAGAGATCCGCAAAGCCCATGATTAACTGTAAAGCAAATAAGAGCAGCTAAGCAAATAGTTGCAGATGTTTTTACAATAATGAGAAGCAGTGAAGCGGACAGAAGCAAGGCGTGTCATATTTAGTCGCGAATCGCGGCACTCGCGGCCTACAGTAGATTTAGCGCGGAATTAACTCTTGGTATTGTGCAAACCTGAAACTCGGCCCTGTCCAGCTCCCACTGCGACCTCTCGAGCTCGAATCTGGCCCACTCGTGCTGCAGAAAATGCAATACCCCCGGCATCGTGTACTGGGGGTTCTGCTCCTTGTTGCCCCCTTGGACAGCGCCTCCACCGCCACCTCCAGCGCCGCCGTCGTTCTCGGCGCCGCCGCCAGCCTGGTGCTTATTGTTCGCCACGGAGACGTTGACGCCGCCGAAGGGCTGGCCGCCGCCGTTGTGGTTCTGCGACGCGGACGACGACGACGAGGGCGAGCCGGAGTTCTCCTCCATCGTGAGCGTGTAAAACTGGCTGATGGGTACCTTCATTTCATGATACGGCAGCCATTACAGCCCCCTTTTCCACTTTGCTCGCACACGCAGGCCGCGACACACCGACCGATTGGAGCGCGCGAGCGAGACACGGAACGGACGGACGGAGAGCCAGAGGCTGCTGCTCCTGCTGTTGCTGTCGCTCCGAGCCGCCTCTCCTTCTTTCCCCGACACACACGCTCGCTGCTCTCCTTCCTCTCTGTGGCCGCGCTGCTGCCTCCCGTATGCTGATGCTGCCGCCGCTGGTCTTGCTGCTGGCCGCCCGAGTGTATCGCACTCGCGATCAGGCGTGGAAGAGCGCGAAATCGATATGCCCGCGTCGTACGCAGCTCAACATGGGGCGCCCGACAGTCCGGGCGAGTCGCCCTCTCGCCTCGACTCCAGAGGACGGCTTCTCGCACTGGTCTCACACACACACGAACACCGCGACGCAAACTCGCGCCGCGCGCCTGCTTCCCTCCCTCTTTCTCTCACTCACGGCCGTCACACAGTGGCACGGCCAGGCAGCGGCGCGCTGGACAGCGCTGGAGAGCGCCGGAGCGAGAGAGAGAGAGAGAGCGAGCGGTTTAGCCAAAGGTCGCCACTCGCCGCGTAGGAGGAAGGCGCTCGAAGGTCGCCCCTGACGTCCCGGACGACGAGAGTCCCTCGCGCGCGCGGGTATACACACTTCGGCCTGGACAGCGCGAGAGTGTGGATGGAAGGTGGATCGCAGGGGTAGCGCGCGCACAGCACCGATGTCGGAGAGAGAGCGGCTCTCTCTTTCTCTCTTCGGGCACAAGTAGATGTGCTCTAATGCGCGCGCGCCGCACCAACACACGGGCACTCCTTTATCCAGACTCCGGAGCGTGCGTACAGCTTGGGAGTCGCGGGGGACTCCGCGGACTCCGGAGACCGAGGGGCGGGAAGGCTGTGTTCTTTATTCTTTCTTCCTTTTGAGTGTTCGAAGGAGCCCGGTCCTCTCCTCTTCTGCTCGCGACTCGCAACCGACGGAATGTATCGCGCCCTGTTTACTCTAAGCAGTCTAAACTCTCTCGGACGCGCGCACAGTCTGTAATCTGTGTAGGTGATAGGCTGATAGGTCCATGTGTATTGCGCTATGCGCAGAGTCGCGAGCGTCACGACGTCACGAAAACGAACGTACCTGAGTGACGGTCATTTATTGCTCGCTATAATGCCATTATTTTTTATATTTTATATTAAGTAGAGATAGTCCACGCGAAGTAGACGAGATGATGCTCCGTTTTCGTTTTTCTACTTGCAATCTTTCTTTTCTCTTCTTTTTTTTTAACTAACGATTTTTATTCGATTGTTTCTTGCTGCTTTATCCTACTCTCCCTAATAGCACGTTTTAAAATCGTTTTTAGAACGTTGTTATAACCTTTCTCAAACTTAGAAACGTTTTGTGCTATTAGGGCTGTTACTTACATCAAACAAATGACTTATGTATATAACATAACATTAAATGATGAGGCAATTGTACAAACTAATCCTCAAGAATTAAGCAAAAAAAGAGATTAATTTATCCAGTGAATTAATATATTAAATGAATTCTTATGTAAAAAATTTTTGGACAATAAAATAATTTAATACTTTTAAATTTTAAAATCGAACCTATCGACAAACAAACGTCATTGTGACTGTCAAATAGTGTAAAGTTAAGTCCCGAATGTTACGTTACCAATAAACTCGATAATTCAATTAATATTCAGCTAACGCATGAAAAAGCAAACATGATGTATAGTATATATTTAAAATTCGACAACTTACACTCGATTCCCTTTTATAAGGATTGGAAAAGCAATGTTCTTATATTGTATTATAATTAAAGTCGGTATCAATATTAAAAGTAATGTAATAAATGTTTGTTATACGATGAAAAAAATTATTTAATTGATACAGCATCTGGTAGTAGAAACTTAGTAGTTACATGGCAAATTATTAGTGAGCGCAAGCGCCGAATCGCGAATGCAATTATATTTTATTATCTTATATCCTTTTAATCGTACGGATCAGCGATTAGTACATTTGCACAGCGATAAAATTCGGTGGCAAATGACGCACTAGATGGCGTTAGACGTCACTTATTCGAATATCCTATATAAACGACAAAGAAAAAAAAAGTACACGCTCGAATGCGAATTTATCGGAATTTTGAGTTATTTATAACGCGTCACTTTATTCACTCATTTATTTGCTTTTAATAATTTGAAAGAAGCGATACTGTGTTGTCTTATACCAAAGAGTTTTAGCAATGAAGGTGCTACATGTAGCAATTGCTATTGCAAATTCTGTTTACAAGCGTGTTTTTTTCGTAAAAAATAAATAATAATAAATTGAAGTAGCGTTACCACGACTGTTTACATTATTCACATTTCAAAGTAAAATAGGAATGATATTTGAAATTCTATTTCCTTTGACTCATGACATTTTTTTTATCTATTAAAAATTAGAAAATAGAAAAAAATAGAATACAATGAGTAAAACAATGTTGAAATAAAATACATTAAAAAAAGGGGTAGTCACAATTGATATTTTACAAAATTAGGAAGGTAAGATTTCATTATTGATATTTAAATCATAAAAGCCATCTACATTCTTAGTTTAGCAATATTGATTAAACCAGGTTTTACACGAAGTAGAGGCAGCATGACAAATATGACTGCGTACTTTATTGTTCTTAACGAACGACGAACTCCCTCCCTTTGTATATTGTAATAAACGTTTTCCAAAGTGAAAACATGTAAAAACACGAACTCCCATTAAACGGTACAGAACTTTTTTTGAGGAAGGGGGATTTGTGCATTGTAGCCCCTTTGTTTGAAATCTTTAATGATTATATTTATCAAATGGTTGTATATTTTTGTTAGTCGCTTAGTTCCTGTCGGTGGCTCGGAGTTTCTCTTCGACGGCTTCCTCGGAGGCCTCCGAAAGATCCGTCGCTTGAATGTATTTTTGAACGCCAACTAAGGACTTCTTCAGGGCATCAAAAGAACTGGAGTACAACATCTTCTTCTTAACCTTGGCTGTGTCTGGACACCACGACATCAGGAACAACTTTTGTTTCTTGGAAGCCTACGGACAATGTAAAATAGTTATTAATTTTTATTCACCGTCAAAAATAGATCACTTATATCACATAAAATTCAGAGATCTTCCCCCCTTTCCCGCTTACAAAAATAAATCATTCTTTGTCGGTTTTACGTTATTCTTAAAATATTCCACGCATGAATAAGTTGTTTATAAATATATAATCAGATTAAAATAGAAGTGAGCATAAGCCAAGACAATAGTTGAATACTTAGCGGTATAGGAGAAAAGTAGCTTTAAAATTAGAGTATTTAAAAACGAAGCCTTTGACTCTCGAGAAGGTGTTTGTACCTCAGAAGTTCCCTGGCATTGATGAGTGTACTCGAAATCGAAGAGGCCGTAACGACACTCGCCGCTTCCACCCTTTTGCAAATCTTCAAGGAAAGCATCGTAGGTGGCGTCGCGGGGTCCAATCACCTCAACATCGATCTGCTTCTCATCTTTGATGTAGAAGATTACATATCGATGCTTTTTATCTTTCTTTATCTCTTCGTAAGTCGTCTTACAAATATCCGCAACGGTTACTCCTGACGCCTGAAAGTTTTTTAAATAATGTTATTATTCCTCCTTTTTTTTTCGTTAAATTGTACGTTAATTATGAGTAAATTTAAATTTTTACAAAAATTTTAAACTTTGTAAAAATTCAGAATATACAATCAAAATGATAATACATTAATAAAAGTACGCTCTTATTAACGTAATGATTACTGCTATTTATGAAACATTTGCTCTAATGCTTCCCACAGGTGTGCGGATCGTGAAAACATAAATTTATTAAATAACCAAGGGAAATTTTGGCAGCGACTCCAACGGGAATACGAGTATATAAGTTTCTCCGTTAAGTCTGAGTCAATAATTATTTTTTATTTTAGAAGTGGCATTACGCCATGACTTTCAGGGGATACACGAAGTTCGATAAAATTTCGAAAAAAGTTCAGCAGCTTTAATACTTTATCGAACGCTCGATAAAAGAGCTTCAGAATATTTCACAGAATACTCCTCTGTTTGAAGTTTGAAATTTTCAACATTGTACGTGATTATCTTTGCCGTAATTTAAACACGTGCTAAATTTCATGATTCACGTCTTTACGATATTTCATATACATTTTCGAGGCGACTTTGCTTGAATCAAGAAACCTTTTGTATGATGCTTCGTGGCAACTCGTAAAGTGATTCATACTGGAAGGTTTGAAGACACAAGCGTCTTGAATGATTAATTTTCGCTTCTTACTGATTTTACAATAAGCTACGCGAATTATTAAAACAAAAAAACAAGAGAGCAAGCTGAAAATTGACAAAACATATTCCGGAGAGTTTTAAAAGAAGATCTGTAACAAGTTGACAAAAAAAAGCGTCGGACCGATCGTTACGTAATGCATTATATGCATCGGACCAACGCGCATTTTGCGCTACAACGAAAGAGCAACAAAATCACGTGGCTCTCGAAAGAGAAGGAGAAAGACGAGGCGAGAGATGAGACATGGGGAAAACGAAGGCGACGCTCCTCGCGCGAGCAATGCGTTCGCGGGTAATCGATATGTTAGATTTCCTACGTAGAGTCGCCGTAATATTGAGCTGTCTTCATTTTAATGACAGGCCTCCTGGCATTTAACGCGTAAACGGCAAAAATAGCAATGCAACTTCGCTAAGAGAATCACCGCTAGCTCCGACAAAAAAAAACATTTAATCATTTAACGATCCATGTATATTAATTGTGTCATATTTTTAATAAATAAATTCTGTATTTTTAATAACTAAATAATTGTATCTTATTTTTAATAAATAAATTCAGTTAAATATAAATGTTTGATTCAGCCGCAAGTAAAAAAAAAACTAACGAAAATCTCGTCTGCTCCTAAATAAATAACTAATTTTGTTTTATTAAATAAATTTTGTAAAATAAAAATGTTCGACATTCAACCATCAGTAAAAGACTAAAAAGAATCTCATCTACTCCTAAATAAATAACTATATATTTTTTCTGTTAAATATAAATTTCATAAAATAAAAATTTTCTATTCAACAACCATAAGTAAAATACTAAAGAGAATCTCGTCTCCTCCTAAATAAATAACCGTATTTTTTCTTTATTAAATAAATTCCGTAAAATAAAAATGTTTGTTACAGCCACAAGTGAAAGACTAAAGAGAATCTCTCGCCTCCTCCTAAATCGAAATAACTAATATCTTTCATTTCATAAATAAAAATAAATTTCGTAAAATAAAAAAAAAAATGTTTAATTCAGTCACAAGTATAAAAGACTAAAGAGAATCTCGCCTCTGCTCCTAAAAAATTCTTAGCATCGCCAGTGAAAGCAGCAACCCCGTGAAACAGGGAACGATTTGAGCAGCCGCGAGGGCCGAGTGCAAGCGGTCCACGTGCGCGTATATACGCGGGCGAAGCGGAGTCGCCGTCGTCGGCGCGCACACACTAGATATAACTTTAGAATAAGATCCTGGGGTGCTTTCTTTAGCAGCGAATTCGCGCGTGGGAAGACTTTATTTTTACTCGGCCGCGCGCGCGCGCGCTCGGTCCGGAGTGGCGCGGCTGCGCCTCGGCCGTTACACAAGGGAGCGCTTTGAAAAACAGCGGCCGATCAATTTTCCGCTGGAGGAGCGTCGACGCCGAGCCGCCAGCGCCCAACTCTCCGTTACACCCACCCGCGTGGATGCGGCACCTGCTCGCTCGCCGCCGAGAGGAGGCAGGCCCCACCAAGCGCTCCTGACGATTGTCAATTGACCGACTAGCGAGGAGAAACCGGAGACACTGCGCGCCGGCCCGTGAAGATTTTTTAACCGCGGACGCTATAAGTATTGCGACACGAGCAGGCGCAAGTGGCCGCTTATTGTAAACCGAGCGTGAAGCGTCTATTTTGCTTCTTCTTTTACTTTAACTTTTTTTTTATTACTATTATTGTTGTTGTTCTTCTTTTTTTTTAAATGAGAAAATTTGAGGAAGTCCCTGGTACCCAAGCGGATCTTCCGAATGAAAGTTCATTGTACTTTTGGGTATTGAGGAAAAAAGAAATGAGGGAAATATATACGTTAAAGTATGAATAGTTGCTTTCATGAATTTTTTGTCGTTAGTAGTGGATTATAATTATGAGAAACAATGTGAAAGCAACTATTAAGTCAAGGTAAATAAGTCTGTACACTACTTAGCAGTGTACAAGTGATTTGTCGGAAAGATAAATGTAATCTAGATAAAGTTCACCAAAAGAATGATTTTCTTTTAAGGCAAATGAATCATCATGAAGAGTATTTGCAATACTTTACTTCTTGGTTAAGAGTCACTTTTTTTTTATTCAACAGTCGTAGATAACGTACACAAAAGAAAATGCTTTTAAATATTGCGAAATATTTTAGTATGAACAATTGTAATAATTACTGCAATTAGTAGTAATAATTACTGTTTTATTTGTTAATTAATTAATTAAAAAGTAGTACGACTACTACTTATTGAAAGTAAATTGTTAACGAAAAAATAAAACGTTATCAAATTTACGATAATATTGTAATTTTGTAATTGTAAAATAAGGCGCTCAGAAGTAAAAGAATTCGAATGATTCTGTTTCTATCTTAAGAGAGTTCAGTTAATAGACGCGCAGTTGACGTCACGAGGAAATGAATTGATTTCAAATGAACGAGATGTAGAAAATGACGAGACGTTATTGAAGTGAAGTTGAAAAAAAAATGTCGATCTTAATGTTCCATTATCTTTTCTTTACAAATGTAACAAAGGAATATTACGCAAATATTAGCCATTAGAAAAAAATGATTTAAACATTCCTTCAGGGTAACGTATTTTTAGAGAGCAAACTTAGAAATTAATTGAATGAATTTAGAACAAGTACACTTTCGACGTTTTTAACATGACAAATATTGCCGTGAATGGCGCTTAAAAGCTATTTTCGTCTTTCATTTGGTGACCGTACGGCTGCAAATAAGGAGTCATCAAAGAGACCAGATTTGCTTAACTTTTGATTTAATTTGTCTGTACTCTGATGAACGAAATGTCTTAATTGGATAGTATTTTGAGCAATTATCGATAACCTGGGAAATAATCGAGAAATAATGGCGAAATTAATATCAGCCCCAATTTGAATGAATCACGAAGAGAAAAAAAAACGCAAGACAAAACAGGTTATCATCGAATTTCGAAGTAAAGAACGTTATGCTCGTTTCCCTCGTCTAGTATCTCATTGCTCATCGCTATTATTACGGCTCGGTGATATCGCGAACGCTCCGTACGAAAATCAACTCTCTCACTTAATTAATTTGAGTGAAAACGTTGCACCTGCTATGCTAATTTTTTCTTCTATAATTAACATTGAAATTAGGTTGTTCGATCTAAAAGCTCGAAGGAAAACTTTATTAAAAATAAATATAGTTTAAATACCTTTTTGTTTTACAAAATATAAACGTTTTTCCAATACATTTTCTTGTATTCTTTTTCAATTATAATAAAAATATTGTGCTATATTGTAATGGATTCAAATTGCAAAAGTGTGCAGGATTTAGATTCATACGACACTGACAATGCTTTATCATTGCATTTGTTATCAGTGATATGTATTAATCATTTTTACCGGACAAATTGTGTTTGATCTTTCTTTTAAATAATGCCAAATAAATTTCAATTGAAACAAAAACAGAAAACATATTTACTGCGAACATTATGTTCATTGCTTTATATATTTATAAATAAAAGTACGTGGTGTATACATTTTAGGGTATCATCGCGTGGAAATAGTCGCAAACCGTCATATCAACACTTCAAGCATAAGAGGGCTATTTAAGAAATGTAACGGTCATTTTCGAAACACAGAACGCGAAAACTTTACACCCTAAGTGTCTAAGTGCGCCTTGACCTCTAAACTCAACAATGAGTCATACAAGGATAATTTACTCAATTTTTTATTGATATGTATTAAGAAAATTACGATTGATTTTAGCTTTCTCATTAATTTACCAAGTTTCGAGAAAAGAAATCCTCCAAAGCAATATTAGAAAAAAAAATCCAATTGGTCAAACAGCGTGGATGCAAATTAAAACGAGATAATTAAGAAGACGGAAGTAGACGATTCGCGTGCAAAAATAATAACGACCAAGCTTAAAATTCCAAGCGCAATTACATATATTTTCTACGATAAGCTCGCACCCTTCCCAATATAAAAAAAAGAGATTATTATACAATCGCGAGGAGGCCGCGTTTGCGATTCGAAAAAACTGGAGTAATGCCGGCCGAGAGCAACCGCCGGTGTGTAGGTATCTCGAGGAAGGCAGGACTTTGTTGCACGAGTCGTGCACGGTGGCGCGAGACGACGCCGAGAATCTCTCTCTCTCTCTCGCTCTTTTTCTCTCGCACTGTGGCGGGACACACAGGAAATCAACCAGGGCATGGCCAGCGGTGCGCGGCTCGCTCGTTCGCTCGCGCGCACGCACACACTCACACCCAGAGGCTCGCTCACACTACAAACATACAAACTCGACGTACAGGCGCCCATACGCGAAATCCTGCCGCGCACTGAAGTTTTTTCGCCTCTGCCCCTACTCTCTTTCTCTCTCGCCCGCCCTCCTTCCGTCTCTCTCCGTCTCTCTCCAACTCTTCAAGCTGGGCCCGTAAAAGGGAAGCGACGTCGGCGTCCGTCCGAGAGGGCTCGATCGTGAATTCAGCGGCCGTCAGCATAGGCGCACTCTCGAAGAGACGCGTGCCGGCGTGCCTCTTTCAGGCAGCCCCGAGAGCGAGAAAGACGGACGGATGATTCATCCGCCCGTCCATTTTCTATCCTCGGCAGCGACTTCCATCGCGGCCCGCCGGCGCCCCCCGAGCCTCCCTCCGGGCGCCTCGCGACCCGGAACCGCTTCCTCGCAATAAAACCGGAAAACCGCGTCCAGCCGCGGTCGGCCTCCCGGTCGCCGGTTCATGTCCGGCGCGCCGCCGGAGGGAGCGAGCGAGAAAGAGAGAGAGGGAAAATGGCGGACGAGCAGGAGTGAGAGAGTAGGTATTTTCTAACCACAAAAGTGGTGACGTCGTGCCGCCGCCCGGCGACTCCTCTTTCGGTATTCCCCCCTCGGCTGTCCGTCGCACCGTCGCGCAGAATTAACGAGGCCCGAAGGACGAAAGAGTCCGGCGGCCCCGCGGGAGATCCACCTTCCGGCGAGATCGAACGCGCCGCGCGTACGTATCGTATAATTACCATTTTTGCGGGCTGCTGGTGTTGCTCTGCTGCTTGTCAGGCGACTATGGGTGCTCCTACGCTATGCTCGGCGATATAAACAATGGTGCACTGATGGTGGCGATGATACGCTCGCGGGCCTCCGCTGCTCTTGCTCCGCTCGCCGCTGTGGCACACACGCAGTCTCGGGCTCCGCCGCGAGTCCGTCCGTCGTCGTCGAAAAACGGGCCGAGCGACGGTTTGTTGGCCGTGCGCGTATGAACGTGCGCCGCTTCGTCGTCCGTCTGTGTGCGTACGTGTGCGGCGGTGCGAGTGCTGTGAGCGTATTAAAAAAAAAAGGAGGCGGCGGCGCGGCAGTGGCGGCGAGAGAGGCGGCGAGTATATAGCTGGCGTTCGACCGGGGGTCGCAAGCAACGCACGCACCGAACAAACGGAAAGGAATAGGGAGTTTCCTTGCCTCGCCTCGGCACTTCGGCTAAGCTCGGCTCGCCTCGGATCGTTCGCGCCGGTGTCCCCCCCCCCCGCTCGCTATCTCGCTCGCACTCGCGGCAAACTCGGGGTTGGATTGGAGTGTGGGGCTGTCGGTGAATCGGTGAGGCTGCGCGTGTGTGCGACCACCGCGTGTGGGGGTAGGGCGACTCGCGCATGCGGCATGCGGCTCTTATAGAACGCTGCTGTGGCGTCCCTTCGAAATGAGAAATTTTGCGATGTCGGCTTTATCGAACGGTCACTTACCGAGTCGTGGACTGGCGAGTTATTCTTGATGATTGGCGCCTCCGGACAGCGGGTTGCCGATCTGAAGGCGCCTTCGTCTATATTCGTATCTTATTTAATTATCTTTTATGAATCTAATCGTTTTGGAGTAAAGGAAACTAAATGAAAAAAGTTAATTAAAAAGATGCTGCCAAGATTATACATTACCAAGAATTTTTTCATTTGTTGAACAATCTTTACGTATTTTTCGAATTAAAATGTAAGTATTTCATACAAATTATCAAAATGATAGGAGTTTTAATACCGACATATTCTTCAGGTAAGAAATGATTTCTAGAAAATGTATAAAAAAATCTACTTTAACAATGTAAAATTAACGTTGCTATAATAATGCACTATTGTTTTTCAGTGCAACGGCGATTAAAAAATGAGTATAAGCAACGATTGCCAGTCGTTATAATTGATATTCCATGAAATTTTCATTGAATTTTATGTAAGTATATTGGAATAAAATTCCTTATCAATTTGAAGCCAATCTACAATCATCTACATATTTTCAATAACAAATTTAATTATTTAAGTCGACAAGACATAAGTAAAGAAAATGCGGAATCCTGACGGTCGTCTCTTTCGTCAGGGGGACTTCGTACCGTCCAGATAGTCGACATAGCGTGGCTGTACCTTTTGGTATTGCACTATCACATTCGGGATTCTTGTTCTACTGAATCACTGGTGCGCCTGCGCCTGCAGGCACCGCTGTTCCGCAGGAATCAAGAGCAGCAACTCCTTCGCTCCTTCTTCTCCTTCGCTTTTCGCAAAAGTGTGAAGGAGCAACTATTTTGTGTACTTCCGAGTTCGACATGCGCATGCAAAGGATCATGCTATACAAGCCACCAACTCGTGTACATATTTTGAATTTTGCACGCTACCTCTTATACCTATATAATGTCCTGGCGGCCGGCTTTGAGCTTGAGGTATACATACTATGAGATAGTGGTGTCCGGTGTTTTGGAGCAGTGGCTCGGTTTCATTTTGGAGCAATACAGTGAACGATGTAGATTCAATATTATTACATTTAATTTATGATGCATTCAATTTTAATAGTTGACCAAGAGACCAATAAATATTTGATATCGTGTAATGAATTATCAAATTAAGTGCAACACTGAAACCATTATTGATTTTCTTCTCAGGCTTAGATCTGTTTCAAAATAAAATTGTAAAACGTACATTACAGTTTCAGCTTTTACGATATTACAAAAATTTTGATAAATAAAGTTTTCTTAAACATTTATTCTGATAAATAAAAAAAAAGAATTATTTATTTTTTTTTTTAATACATATCTATAATTTTTATTAAATTCAAAATATATCAAACTTTATTTATTTAACGCTGGAGGTGCATGCTACTAGAATAAATAGACCGCATAACAATGAAAAGATAAAAGCGTGAGACGATGCCTATATGCAGAATTTAAAAAGAAAAAAAACAATGAAAAGAGGAACTTGTTGATGACCGAGACCTTTTTGTATTTTTCGATATATATTGCAGAATAAGGGTGTAATAAATAATATTACTTTTTTTTACAGTTACCAATCTTTCTAGGCAATTATCATGGATTATATAATTTTTGACAACTTATGACTCAAGAGCTGCATATATCTGTTCATCTGATAAAATCACTATAATTTTGTAAAAAATTTTCAAAAAAATTTTCAAAAAATGTCGACAAAATTTCCGTATTAGGTAGAGCGTAGAGAATCGATGATAAATGACGCGTCATGTTTAAACAATATTTTATAGCAAATAAATGGAGGGGAGGTAGGAGAGTAGATTTTCGGCACATGTCATCGATTCTCCCGGCTTGGCGGGCTGCGAGCCAATCGCAGCTAAGGACATGGGGAAATTGCCTTATATGGGCAGTGGTATGCATCTGCCGAGAAGCGGCGCGTACCACGCGTACACCCCGCGAAGTTCAGAGAGAGGAAAAGAGAGAGAGAGAGATCGACACAGTAGTAGCAGCCAGAGCGCGCAAGTCAGCATGTTACGGAGAGCGCTGCAATTGCATACATGCCGAATACAACTCTCCTCCTCATGGTGGAGAAATAAATCAATTTTTTTGCACGTCAAATTGCAACGATTTTATTTTCATTTTGTTTTTCATAATCTTGTGAATAACTATACGAAATCGCATACATATTCTTATCTTATCTGTACTTTCAATTAATTGGGATGATATTTGATTATTTGAATGATTCGTTTCAAAATATAGGCAAGAGTACAAATTATCTCCAATGTATAAGTTCAAAGAGGAATTTCAAAAAACTTAATATTTTGTAATTTATAAGAAATTTAATTGGTTACAGCTTATAACACGTGCTTGATACGTAAAGTACTCTACTTTATCGATTGTCCTCCGAATTTTCGCAAAATTATTAAAATGTATTATATTAGAGTAGAGCCGCAGTTTAAATATGTTATAGATTATTTTAAAAAACTTACGAACTTTCTGATAGTTATTATTTTGAATTACATAGATTAATAAAAAAGCGGGTGTTACAGGTAGAGATATTATTGCGGTAATATTTTACTTTTAAAACGTCGAATTTTTTAAATTATTTTTAAATTGAAAATTGTGAGATTAACGCTAAAAATATAACACTTTCTTGGAGCGTTAAATATTTAAGTACAAAACGCATATTTTTTATAAACATTAGAAATGTAAACGTTATTTTATCATTTACAATAATTCGATACTAAAATAATTAAAATAATATATTAATAGCACCTATGATACTTAAAATATTCTTAATTTATTTTGACAAATAAATTAAACTCTTATGTATGATGTAGCTTGTACTTTTATTACTATTGTAAGATTATATACAATTCTATTTGGAATATATTTATGAAATATACACTTTATGTACATTAGAATACTGCCACGAGTGACGTAATGGAGAAATTTAATTGCTATTACAATTCATTAAAATGTACAGTAATCAGTCCAGAGTTTAACTTTCATTTAACCTATCTATGTGTCTACAATGTTGAATTGCAATGTAATGTCTAATTAATTTAATTAAACTTAAAAAAAAAATTAAAAATAATATCATAAACCTATACCCTTCTATTTTAAATAAATAAGCATTGCAATCCAACATTTGATTTAAACTAAGTTTCATTCGTAAAAAATCATTGATCAAATGTTTCACGCTAATTTTGAATAAATATTGCAAAGGAAAATTTGTGATTTTTACATTAAAATACAATTTTACTTTTCAAAATGCAGGTGATTCATTGTGAGGCATAATTTTATGCCTAGATATTTATAAATCTAGAATTTTATCAAAGATCTTTTATTTTTATTTTAGAAAACTATTTAGTGATGCATTATTTAATATTAAGAATCTTAATTGTATGCAATAAAGATAATTATAATTGTAATACAATTTACGAAAATACTTTAAGAGAAAAACAATTATTGATCAATAATGATCTGTTACTGCAATACAAATTATTGCAGGACAAATTAAATATAAAAAAAATATTTTTACAACAAAGTAGTTACTAAAGGTTGTTTACTATTATTGTCAATAGTAGTAATTTTGAATTTAAAGAGCCATTATAAAAAATATAAAAAATAAGTAAATTCAAGCAATAGTTAAAAAAATGTTAAATGAAGGTCAGTTTAAAAATAAAATAATTAAAAAAAACTATTTGAGTAAATCATGTTATCAATAAATTATAACCTGCATTTTGACATTGCGGACAATGACACGTTTATTGTCCACAATATTTATTTGACCTTACATGAGTTCACAAAATCCAACATAAAATTTACGCACTTGAGATGTAGCATCTCATTTCTCCTAAGATATTGACCTGCAGAAATTATTAGTCTCAACTGCATACTGAGTACCATTCACCTTCATTAGGCTTACAAAGTCGCATACAAAGCACGTTAAAAGTTAATGAAATTGTTTAACTTTTGCACAAAGTATAACAATTCACATCTAATCAAATTTTCCATGATACACATATTATGCGAATAATGCATTATATCACATAATCAAAATTTAAATTAATCAAAAATCAACGTTCAACAGATCGAGTCGATCTAACTGGATGGATCAATTTAATTTGCAAAAGCAAAATACAGATATTCTGTAGTCATGCGCAAAATTAAGTAATGGCATTCGATCGCCATTATAGTTAAATAACACTCTTAATTGTTATTTAATAAACAGTCCTTGATTCACGTTATGATATCACTGAGTCGCGTATTTTTCAATCGTACCTATCAGCTTTAAAAAATTAGATTAAGCCTCGCTTTTTCTTGTAATCTTCCAAGTTTAGAGATCGTCTAGGACCCGAATCCTTTATACTATTAATTGGTTTCGGGAGTACATTTACAGGATTATCTGAAAAAAAATTTTTAATTTAAATATATTTTAAAAAATTACTAAATGGTAGATTTGATGAATGAGCCAACAACTTACTGGTAATAGGTACTTCTAAATCAATCGTAATGTCGAAATTATGAGCATTAAATAAATCGGTATTAGGTTTCTTTTTCGTTTCTACAGTGTGCTCCCTTTCTTTCACAATGGGTTTTTGAATATTTTCAGTAGGAGTTGGAACAACAGTTTCCTCTTCGTTCTTTTCTTCTTCACCATTTTGTGCCTTTTTCTGTGACATTTTAGGTCTTGTACTTCTTCTAGTAAATGGATCGTCTATTACTTTTCCTTTATTTGCTTTAATTTCCTCCTAAGAAGTTAATGCAGAATTAATAAAAATATTATGAAAAATAGATAATCATTGTTGTTTAAATAATTTCATAAGCTTACAGATAATTCCGCATTTTCGTATAGGGTTATCTGTAATTTTTCCTACTTATTAATGCAAGTAAAAAAAGGTAGTTACCATAATAGCTTTCTCAGCTTCTTCGACATTCTTTTTACGATTTCGATCGTTGATATAAGATATACTGGAAATTGTAGCGGACCTTTTTTTATCCAAATCGGAGGCACGTTCTTCCAGTTCACTTATTTCTACATTAAGTCGGCTAGCGGTTTCATCGTCTCCTCTACAATTAGCTGCGTCTCTTTCACGCATTAGTTGGGCCTTTTTCATCGCGTAATTGTAAGGAGTTCCTTTAAATCGGCCCTTTTCCTTGACAATTTTTTCGATATCTTCTTCTTTGAATTCATAGACCATTGCCTCTTTAATATCTTTTAATTTCTGATCAACCTCATCTGAAGTTGGCATAGATATACCTTGCAAAGCACACGTCTCTTTCCACTTGAAAAATTCTGATTCAGTGAATTCCTGATTTGATACAAACTCCAATCTGAAAACCCGTTCTTGTGCTCCATGTCTCAGTTTGAGACCTTTATTTGTTTTGGTATTACCTAATTGATAAATTTTAGCAGTCTCACAAACACCACTAATTTCTGCAACTCTATACACAGGCCTTCCGTTGTTGTTTCCAATACCAATTCTAACAAAACAACCTTGCGCTACTCTTTCAAAGAATGGAAGATGCACAAATCTTTCCATTTTATGACGAGATAACCTTATTTTATTTAAATCTTCTTTTGTATTTACGTAAATCACTTTTTTAGACTTACTCTTTATACTGGCAACAGATCTGAAAGTTAATATTTCATTTAACTTATTTTCCATATGATAATATAAAAATAAAATATTAAAATTTTGTTTATTACTTTTTATCTGAGTCAGAGTCTGAATCTCTGGATGAACTGGAAGAAGATCTTTGTCTCGAAGCTGGTTTATTTGATTCCTCTTCATCTGCACTATCCGAGGAACCACTATCATCAGAATAAATATCTGACGCTTTAAGTTTTGTTTTTGATCCTCCTTTATGATCTCCTTCTAATTCCTCTTCTTCATCCTTAGATTGCTGTTTCTGTTCTTCAATTCGTTGTTTTTCTTTTTCCTCTGAAATAATTATATATTTAATAAAATTGTACATACATAATAAATATGTTTTATACTGATTAGAAAGAAAATGTTACCTCTTTCTTTCTTTTCTTCTCTTCTAGCCTTTAACAAGGCCATTGCACTTGATTTCTTATCTTGTTTTTCTTCAATGGTTTTCTTACGATCCTTACTCCTCTCTTTAGGATCTGGTGCTCTATCAATTTTTTTCTCTTCACTGCTTTTTTCTTTCCGTTTTGATTCCTTCTGTTTTTTCATTTCCTGTTTCTTAGCCATTCTTAATTTCTTTTCAATTTCAAACCTAGTTCTCATTATTTCTCTTTGTTCAATACGCTTGAAAATTTCTTGTTCACGTTCCTTTTCTGTCATTTGAGCAAGTCTTGCCTGATCTTCAGCATCTCCCATAAGTTTATCATCGTAACCATCATTAAATTCTTCTTGACTTGATTCTGAATCACTTGCATCTGAATCTGACACTTCACCTATTAATCATGAAATAACATTTGTATCCTTTTCATGTATTTAATTAACTGACAGAGTAATATTATTTAAATACTATTGTATATTACCTTCTTCAGGTTCTGAAACTTTTTCAGGTTCCTCTTTTTCACTTTCGCTCTCTCCACTACTAGATTTTGTCATTTTCCTTTTATTTCTTTTTGCTGGAGGTGACTTTTTCTTTTTTGCCTTCCCACTCTTAGCATTCCAGTCATCATCAGAATCTGATGTTTCACTGTCAAAGACCTTATTGTCTTTTTTGCTAGAACTGCTGTCTTCATTTCCAGAGCCGTCATTGTTAGATTTTGTTTTTTTCTTCTTCGCTAAGGTTAATAACTCCTAAAACAAATTACATAAAACAATAAATAGTTTGACTAAGTATTAAAATATTTTTTTTAATTCAATATGACAAAAAGGAACTTGTACATAGACAATTTAAAAAAAAAATCCTTTTAGCGAAACTAGTTAAAAAAAAAAGATCTATGGCACATGATATATACAGGTTAACTTTATATTTAATGTACTGATATTTTAATTTAATCACAATTCTGTACACCCAAAGGTCTGTTTTGATATTAGTTGTTTTAAAAAATAAAATAAAAGAATAAATGTATAAATATAATTGAACATTACAACATTTCCTTTTAAAAATAGAATTGGACATTTACATGTATTATATGTATATATATGTTGTTCATGAATGTTTGCAACAAAAAATCATTTGTGTGCAATAAATGTTAAATTTGTGAAACCACTGTTAACTAAATAAATTCTTATCAATATTTAAATTTGTATTTCTAATACAAAATCTTCAAAAAGCAAATGTTTTCACAATACTAAAATAGCAATGTATATAATTTAGTTGCAAAATCTAACAACTTTTGTACATTTATATACTTTTAATTTCGTAATTGAAATCAGAAAATGAAACGTTATAAAAATAAGACAGAAGCTTAAAATAACGAGCATCATCTTTACATTACGTCCGAAAGATTAAGAAGTAGGATCGCTCCAAAAAAGCGCGAAATAAATATTGCGCCCTTGGAGGTTAGGTTACTGAAATTTTTGCAAAACGAGTGTTCCCGAGCTATCCCGAGCCTGTGAATGCACTTCGGCAGCTTTGACCGCGAACAGCTGAAGCAGTCGAAGAAAAATAAAATGCCAAGGATAGGAACTTACGTTTTCCAAATCCGAACCGCTCTCCTCTGAACTTTTACTGCTGTCGGAATCAAGGAGCGCCTGGCTTTTTCTCTTGGGCATTGTTATAACAACGCTTGACTATGGTCGGGGCGACGACGATGCTTGAAATCTGCACCTGGGTGTCGTCCCTTAGGCGAGGGACCTCGGGCTGGCAGCCGAGATCATGAAAGCCACAGTGTACTCGAGCACGCCAGGAAGTTACTGCGAATACCGCAGGCTGTACTTACTTATATTGGCCACTGTATGGGCACCTCGAAACGCTAAACGAAAATCGTGACAGGAAGATGCGACAACTGCGACGAGACGCGATATCCCGAACACCTGAGTTGCTTGCTGCTGAGCCTGATTCCGTCGTGGTGATGACTATTTGGCGCTACCTGGACTGGCTCAGGGCTGCCGGCGGCCGAGTGCAACCAACGGTGCAGGCTGAATGGGACTGATGGTCAGAATTAAGCGTCGGTGGCGCCTTTTGGATCGTCATGGCGGCGTTCCGTGTTCGTTCTTCGTTGACTGCTTGACTCTGCCGGAATTGCAAGAATGGCTAGCGCCATCTGCGAAATACGTGGTGGCCAGTCGAGGAAGCTTAGTAGTGGGGTAACTAAGATTCTGTTTGGGTAGTTCTTATAGGACGCTCGCACGTATATTTACAGAGGGCGCTTTTTTTGCGGTTGTAAAATATATTGGCGAAAAGAAATAGTATATTTTTTTAGCGAAAATTTTACATCCTTACGGGGAATACAGAAATTGCACCGCGTGGATACAAAATCTATGATGTTATCAACATTATTTTTATGTACTATTTATTTATTTAGTCTTTATTATTTAAATAATTACATAAAACGTTGAAAAATATGATTTTATATGTACTCTTCTCTGGCCTTACGATGAATAAATAAATATATAAATAAATAAATAAATAAATAAATAATTAAATAAATAAATATAGAGATATGTAAAAAACGACAAGTATAAAATAAACATCTTAATAGTGAATTCCACAAAAATATTCTGTCACTTTAAACCAAAATAAATAATTTTACATTAAAAGAAATGTAAATTAACAGACTGAAAAAAATACAATCAAATAATAAATGTATTAATTGAATTATAAAACTGTTCACTGGAATAATATTTTTGTCAATTTTAATACTTGTGCTTGCATTATAATGTTAGTAGCTGTGGAACAACAATTATTTTGCGTACTAAAGTCTAAAAGAATATAGAAAATCTTTAGCATTTTGGATACTGCGACTGTTTCGTCATAAAAGACACGAAAAAAATATTCGTAATGCCTTAATAAATTTCGATTGTTAAAAAATTAATAGTTACGCAATCCGTGAAAAATTTTTCTACGAGTTACGAAGCCGAAATAAAAGATTCGCGGGGATTATTTAAACATTTTCAGTATGGCGTTCGAGATATCGATAATGGCGTTTCCTGCGAGACGTACTGTGCAGCAACTCGAGAATCGGTCAGTCTTTTCCGGTCGGCAAGCTCGTTGATATACGTGTTGTTGACAGCTTTTGCAACATTAAAAGTAATTTTCTATGGATTTCATACATAATTAAGCTCGGTTTTTATAAACAAGAACTTATATACTTGATTCCCCTTTGATTACAAGTTGTGATCTTGTGAATTTTTGTTTGAGTGTTAATTGTTTGCAACTCAAAGACTCACGTGGCTTCCCGTCGTTCATCCTTATTATTTTATTGTTTAATAATCGCTAATTTGTTTTTTCAGATGCCGTCTGTAACGTTAAAAGACGTTGACCAAAATAAATTCGTCAAAGCATTCGCTGCTTTCTTGAAAAAGTAAGTATTTTTCACATCGAAAATTAGATAACCTCACTTTCAAACTAGCCCACAGTGTCTAGTATGCATTCTTATAATTACTCATGGTGATCTTACAATCCTTGAAAATCTTTAAATAAAAAAGCATCATTTTATTTAAAGAAACTTAAATTGAAAAAAACAGTAACTTTCACTTCTTTCTAAAGCAATTCAATTACTATACATTTTAGTTTTTTCATAAAATATGAATGAATTATAATATTTTTCTAAGATAAAATGTTAACAAATATTTAATCATTATTTATTTACAGAACTGGCAAGATGCGTGTTCCTGAATGGGTAGACATTGTCAAATCTGCCAGGTTCAAGGAACTTGCTCCTTACGACCCAGACTGGTACTACGTTAGATGTGCTGCACTCGTGCGCCACATTTACATTCGCAGCCCCATTGGTGTTGGTGCTGTGACAAAAATCTTTGGTGGCCGCAAACGCAATGGCACACACCCCAGCCACTTCTGCAGATCTGCAGGTGGTGTTGCCCGCAAAGCCCTCCAAAGTTTGGAGCAACTTAAGCTGATCGAGAAGACTCCCAATGGGGGACGTAAACTGACGAGCCAAGGACGAAGGGATCTTGATCGTATTGCTGCTCAAGTCAAAGCCAAGAGCAAAAAACAGTTGAAATTACAAGAAACTCTTGTATTATAAAGCGTATGATTATTATTGGATAATAAAATTTAAAAAATATATTGGTGTACTTTTATTTACTAAATGTATTTTATAATTAACAAAAGCTTAATTTTATAATAAAAGAATAAATTTAAAAAAATGCTTTAGAAATTAAAATCGTAGGAAATTATACATAAATTAATTGATACTGTATATGAATTTCTTTTAAACTTGGAAAGAATTTGTGAATGAAATATAAATTTTTAGAAATGAATTAGTTATTTATGCACCAAGGGAGTTAAAGTTAAGAACGTCTCAGATCGCATGTATATAATTGATCGCCCGAGCCGAGGGTGAGGGTGTCAAATATGCGATCTTAGGCGTTCTTTACTTATTCCCGTGGTCCATAACTCCATATGTAATTTTTTTGTCTAGCGTGGGAGAAAATACAACTTTTACAAATAGGCGTCAGAAGTAAAAGTGGCATTTTATACCCACTGGAAAAAAATGTGATTTTTAACATTTATATAGAATAGCTTTAGGTATTTGTGAAAATAAGTTAAGCTTAAATTGAAATTTTCTGACAGCATTATATGGTTCCATCGCCATGTCGACGGTAGCGCTATAAAACAAAAATTGCGCGTATTCAAGGTCGACGGTACCGAATCCCCATCACTTGCGGGAAGACAAGTAAGTCATTGAGGTACTATGTTCTGCATCCTTCGACCTCGAGCAGAAGGCACGCACACAAGGTAACGGGAGGCGTTTGTGCCGAGAACCTTTAGCTCGAGTCGTGGCAGGTAGTTGGTAATTGGCCACTCCGCCGGAAAAATTTATTGGCGCTGAATTAATTATAGATGTAATTATAAATCATTTAATTTTTCTTCCTCGGCGAGAAAAGTGGCTACCAAGGATCAGTGCTTTTCTCAAAATTCGAAAGCGTGTATATATATTATGTTTTCGGAGTAAAATCGCGTCAACTCGTACAGTCGGCTAACCGCACGCGTTTAAGCGTCCTTCGATTTGGCGTTTCCAAGTGCACGCAGGTCAGTGGCCCGCCTAGGTGAGGACGACGATCGGAGCTTCCGGATCAGTTTGCCATGAAATAATGCTATAACGAGAAAGTGGCGACCGAAAGAGTAGGGACGATGAGTTTCTCCAGCGACGAGGTCAACTTCCTAGTTTACAGATACCTCCAGGAGTCAGGTTAGCATACTCACTGGGCAACTTAACCTCAAACTTGGCATTTGTTTTGACTTTGAATTTTTCATTATTGCTTCTTTTTACAGTGGATTTTCATGCCGATTTAGTTTTATATATTCTTTTTTCCTTTACT
Source organism: Sycophila quercilanae (assembly GCA_035582995.1). Classification (NCBI taxonomy): domain Eukaryota; kingdom Metazoa; phylum Arthropoda; class Insecta; order Hymenoptera; family Eurytomidae; genus Sycophila; species Sycophila quercilanae. The sequence goes on along the minus strand of JAWWEP010000009.1, from coordinate 2,165,730 downwards.
TTTACTTGGTTCCAGTTGTATTCTTTTTTTTTTTATTACGTTTAATAGATGCATTCTGATAGTTTTTGTTATGTTTGTCTTCTTTCTTTTTTACTTCCAATCTATTTTTAATTGAAAATTTTATGCAATTTAAGTTGGTGTGTTTAACTGAATGAACATTCTGAGGGTTTATTCAATTTTTTAGCTTGGTTTTTATTTATGTATCTTAAAATATTTCAGGATTTCAACATTCAGCATATACATTTGGAATAGAGTCGCATATATCTCAAAGTAATATTAACGGTGCCTTAGTACCTCCAGCTGCACTTTTGTGCATTCTTCAAAAGGGTTTGCAATATACAGAAGCTGAGATTTCCATAGGAGAAGATGGGACTGAACAACGGATGGTTGAATCTCTATCACTGATTGATGCTGTTATGCCGGATGTTGTTGCATCAAGGCAAAATCAGCAAAATCAGCAAAAGCAACAGCTCAAAACTGAGATTCAAGATACAAATGGGGAAGAAGGTAGTAATAGTAATTATTTTGAATTTAATATATTAGCATGCAATTTTAATATACCTGAGGCACCCTGGTTTGTAAAACATTTATTTTTATGAACCTCCATTTTGACCAGGTAGAGTAAACAGTTTTGGCCAATCAAGGTATTCAACTATTTCAAAATTTTTTCATTGTTTAGTTTAATTTTTATTTGTCATGAATATAGATTTTTTACTTGAAAAGATTTTGAAACACTTGTGTAGAATATCAATGAGCTAAAACTAATAATACTTTAATTTCACAATAAATTTGAATTTAAAAGTAAATAGTAATTATACTGTATATTTAAAATTATTGAAACAATCCCTTATTTTAGCTGTTACTTCTAACGAAGGTGTCGGTAACAATGACAAAGGAGGTGATAGGGCAGAAATGGAAGTTGATGAGCAACAAGGTCAAGGTGGTGGACCCAATGCTAATTCAGTAAAAATACCTGCCAGTAAAGCAACCAAATTGTGTGGACATGAATCGGAAGTTTTTATTTGTGCATGGAATCCAACAACCGATTTATTAGCATCAGGATCAGGAGATAGTACAGCACGCATATGGGATATGTCAGATAATTCACAATCACCTAATCAATTAGTCTTAAGACATTGTATCCAAAAAGGAGGTACAGAAGTTCCCAGCAATAAAGATGTTACTTCACTTGACTGGAATGTAAGTGTTAATAAATGTTTCCGTATTATTTCAGTATCATTTTCTTTTATAATTTTCATATAATAGTTACAATTACAATATATGCAAATATAAATTGCTGTTTTAGTGTGATGGAACTTTGTTAGCAACTGGTAGTTATGACGGATATGCCCGCATATGGACTACAGATGGTAGATTAGCATCAACATTAGGTCAACATAAAGGACCTATATTTGCTCTAAAGTGGAATAAAAGAGGCAATTATATACTTAGTGCTGGAGTTGATAAAACAACAATTATATGGGATGCTGCAAGTGGCCAATGTACTCAACAATTCAGTTTCCATTTAGCACCTGCTTTAGATGTCGACTGGCAAACTAACACGTCTTTTGCAAGTTGCTCTACCGATCAATGTATTCATGTTTGTAAACTTCATGTTGACAAGCCAATTAAAAGCTTCCAAGGGCATACGGTAATTTTACTAAATATTCTTTTGTTTTAAATTTCAAAAAGTGAACAGTATATTAAATATTTATCTATAAACAATAATCTAATTTTAATTCTATTAATAATATTCTATTAAATTATTGAAAATTTATTTGCAGAATGAAGTAAATGCTATTAAGTGGGATCCTCAGGGAAATTTATTAGCTAGTTGTTCAGATGATATGACTTTAAAAATATGGTCAATGAAGCAGGATACTTGTTTACACGACCTTGTAGCTCACAGTAAAGAAATTTATACTATCAAATGGTCCCCTACTGGACCTGGTACACAGAATCCCAACATGAATTTAACACTTGTCAGTGCATCTTTTGATTCAACAGTAAGACTGTGGGATATTGAAAGAGGGGCTTGCATATATACTTTGACCAAACACACCGAGCCAGTATACAGCGTAGCCTTCAGTCCTGATGGAAAATTCTTAGCTAGTGGAAGTTTTGATAAATACGTTCACATATGGTCAACTCAGGTGGGATATTAAATATTAGTTTTTGAATAAAATAAATATGAAAGATTTGTTTCTATTCTGTATATGAAATATCTTTTCTTAATTTTCACAGGGTGGTCAATTAGTACATAGCTATAAAGGAACTGGGGGAATTTTCGAAGTTTGCTGGAATAGTAGGGGCGATAAAGTTGGAGCTTCAGCTTCAGACGGCAGCGTATTCGTCCTTGACCTTCGCAAACTATGATAAATGATAAAAGATTAACTTTTGTATCTATCTGCGCATACACGACGTTTAATTTTGCCTTTTTGTGTTTTACCTCTGTAACGTTATGGCAGCGATATTTCAACTTATGGACTAGAATTTTTATATTATTTTGACGCCTTCCATTTAGTGTTTTATTCAATTTTAATTTTACTATCTCACATTTGTTGAGATAGTTCATTGACTATACCGTTTTTGTTCATTATATAAGATAATTTTTAAAATTGTACATTAAACCAATTTATGTACATTAAATACACTTTGTATTTGTTAAAGACTGTCGAAAATATCATGAAAAATTCATAAGTGTATAAAATGTATTGTTTTAATTTTAATATAGATAATAATTATTTATCTACATACATCAATTATTTCTGGACAGGAAATAAAATGTTTTAAAAGCATTTAATGAATAATTAAATCGTATTATATTAACCATTGGTACTTCCTATTAATTTTTAATAATATAGTCATATTATATCATGGCTATATAACTAGTAAGCAATTATCAGTAACGTAGATATTTAAACAAATTTTCATTACTTATGAAAACAAAAAAAAATTTAATAAAAAAAAATCATAAAATATATAATTCATATATACCTAGATAGGGCATTTTCATTCTATATTTATAATTAATTTTTTTCATCATTAAAATAATTGATAACAAAAATACAAATAAGCGAATGCAAAAAATAATAAAGATAAACGTATTTGAAGGAGAGAGCGCAGCGTAGTTTGCTCAAATTTAAAAACAACATTAATTAGTCTTGCCGGCAAAGTGTTTCAAAATCGACCTTCGCGATTAGTTATAAACCAAAACCTAGTAATTAGTATTAGTTTTAGTTGTATTTATTTGATTTTAATGACTATAAATGTTTAATATCGATAATCTTGAATTTGTTTACGCAATACCGTTATACCGTTTACGATCACCTTCACGAATAAATTAAGAAGCTTTCGTAAATTTCGTCAGTATATTATGTACTAATGTACACTCACCTCGAATTGAAACTCGAAGAACAATTTAAAAATTTGCAACGTCGCATGAAAATATTTGAATTGTTCTTCGAGCTTCGAGTTTCAATTCGAGGCGAGGGTATGTAGGTACATATATTGTCTAAACTAAACAGCTTCCAAATACTGCCACTATACGGAAAATGAATACGGTTTTTGGCGCTGCAGTATCTTTTAGTTGCCAACACGTACAAAGATCCTCTCGTTATATAGACAATATAGGCACAATATTATGTTCGTTGCGAACTTGCGACGAAAAAACTGAGTGGGAGCAAAGTTCATTTGTGAGTGGGTGATTATACTTCAGTTTTTGGCTTAATGCGCGTCTGAAAGAAAAAGGCGAGAGAGTCGTCGCGTTAAAATTTCTTTAGTTTACAGTGCAAATGACTGAAAATGCATTCGAAAAGCAGACAAGCAATGGAAGTAGATATGGCCCTCTCATCGGAGCTATTGATGAGGGTACCAGTAGTGTCAGATTTCTGGTAAACATTAAAAACACATTGATTAAAATATTCTCTAGTTATCCAATATCTATTCTCCATTTCTTATATAATTTACAAATGAAATCTAATAAACTGTTACACCTCACATAATTTATTAATTAATAACTTATATAATGCGTATTCTTTTTGAAATAAAAATAAAAGTAAGTCCATCATAAGAATTTGTAATTTAATTTTTTAGGTATTTGCGGCAAACACAGCAGAAGTTTTGACTTATCATCAAAAGGAACTGACTGTTTCTTATCCGCAGGAAGGATGGGTTGAGCAAAATCCAATAGAAATATTGGATGCAGTTTATGAATGTTTAAATCAAACTGTAGAAAATTTAAAACAATTAACAATTAATCCAGCTGACATTGTTGCTTTGGGAATTACAAATCAAAGAGAAACAACAATATTATGGGACAGTAAAACTGGAAAACCTTTGTATAATGCTATTGGTGAATACTGAGTCAATTAAAATATATAATAGGATTGAATTAGAATATTCTAATAAAATAATTCAATTACAGTGTGGATGGATATGCGAACGACTACAATTATTGATGAACTTTTGAAAAAAGTTCGTAATCAGAATAAAGATTACCTTAAATCACTGTGTGGCTTACCTATAAGTCCCTATTTTAGTGCATTAAAATTAAAGTGGCTTATAGATAATGTTAGTGAAGTACAAGAAGCTATAAAAGAAAATCGATGCATGTTTGGAACTGTTGATTCCTGGCTTATATGGGTAATATTTTTTACTGAAACTTATTTGTTACTGAAATTTATTTGCTTGACGACACTAATTAGAATAATATTTTTTAGAATTTAACTGGTGGAGCAAAAGGTGGTGTACATTGTACAGATGTAACTAATGCCTCTAGAACTATGTTAATGAACATTGTCAATTTAAAATGGGATCCATACTTAATGTCATTCTTTCAAATACCAGAGAATATATTGCCAGAAATTCGTAGTTCATCAGAAATATATGGCAATATCGTTGAAGGAGTGTTACAAGGCGTTCCTATATCTGGAGTAAGCTTAATTTTATTTGAAATATTTTTGATTGTTTAATATGAAAATGAAAAGCAAAAGAAAGCTAACATGTTAATGTCTTGCAGTGTTTAGGAGATCAACAAGCCGCTCTAGTAGGTCAAATGTGCTTTCAACATGGGCAAGCAAAAAGCACCTATGGAACTGGCTGTTTTCTTTTGTATAATACTGGAACCAAGGTAGTTTATTATAATTAAATAAGTAATTAACAAGAAAAGGGTAATTTTAATTTTATTATTACTATACATTTTTTTAGCTTGTTGAATCATCTCACGGATTGCTAACAACAGTAGCATATCAGTTCGGACCAAAAGCAGATCCAGTTTATGCCTTAGAAGGTTCTATTGCTATAGCTGGGGCTGTTGTTAAATGGTTAAAAGAAAACTTGCAAGTTATTTCTGATGCACAGGAAACTGAAACAATTGCTGAAAAACTGAGTAGTGATAATAGAGTTATCTTTGTTCCTGCTTTTTCTGGTCTTTATGCACCATATTGGAGAAAAGATGCAAGAAGGTAATAGGAAACGTTTTAATGAAAAATAGCCTTTTTGTTTATAATAAATATTAGTATAAATATATTTTAGTGTAATTTGTGGTATTACTGAAGACATTAATTACGGCCACATTGTAAAAGCAGCACTTCAGTCAGTTTGTTTCCAAACAAGAGATATTCTTGAGGCTATGAAGGAGGACACAGGAATAGCATTGACAAAATTATTAGTCGATGGAGCTATGACAAATAACAATCCACTTATGCAAATGCAAGCTGATATATGTGGTGTTCCAGTAGGTGAGTTTTTTTTTTAATTAATTACATTTAAATATAATAAATACAACATGCTTGGCAATTATCCAGTTTATACTGGTCATGTGTTTGCCAAGATAAGTATCAATCAAAGATGATTTCAAGTGATAATTAATGTGCTTCATGAACTTTTTAACCTTCTCAAAATATCTTAGAAAAACGGATTATAATCATTTGTTATCAGTAAATACAAATATTCTATTTTTCAGTTAGACCAGTAATGTGCGAAATAACAGCCTTGGGAGTTGCAATAGCAGCAGGAAGTGCAGAAGGTATAAAAAAATGGGATATTCATGTCGGTAATAATGTACCAAGTGATACTTTCTCACCATCGATAACTGAAAATGGTATTAATTGTTTATAAATGTAAATTTTATTTAAACTATTTGAAAAACGTTTACATATAAACTCTTGTTATTCTGTAGAACGAGATATTCTTTATTCTGAATGGAAGAAGGGTATTGAGCGAAGCTTAGATTGGGAAACTGATGCTGCCTCTGGTATGTACTGGAAAAAATTATTTATAAGTTTGCTAATCTCGGTTTACAAAATAACAACTTTTTTTCTAGAGGACGAGGAGGACATCAATAAGATGACAGCATTTGGATTATATTCATTTGGCACTTTATTATTACTTATGTTTGCAAAGTATCGGTCTTAACAATGTTGTGCATCAGCATAGATTAGGATAAAGAAGTATCTTTAACACTGCTATGCTCATATAGAATGATGACGTTCTATCAGTGCTTATTGCATTTAGTCAGACTAAAAGTGAAAAAGAAAATAATTTACGGGTATCAAAAATAATGAAAATCGCACATGTTATCTAGCATCGATTTTAATAGTTTTATTTATAATATTTTTTATTGAGTATAAATGAAGAGATTTCACGTATTCTACCTATTTTTAGTATTTTTTATATTTCTTATTTAAGAGAGCTAGCTGTAAAATCTGTATTCATCTTCCAAAGCTTGTTGTACTTAATTCAAAAAATTTTCCTATGCATGTATTGAAGCAAGTCTTTTATATAACATGCTTCATGAGCACTGGTTAGCCACCAAGTGACAATTACAAGTAAAGTGTGTGTGAATTGGCATTACATAAATGATTTGAAAAGTTACAAACTATAAAAATAGTCTTAGGTATTTATTTAAATAATAATTATCTATTTTCAAAATGTACATAGAACAATGATAGAGAAGTATAAAGATCAATTTTTATATTTTGTAAACAGAATGTAATTCAAGTGCCAGATTGATTTTGTTTTATTGTTGTTACAAATAAATAAAATGAATTTTTCGAAATAAAAAGTTGCGTTTATTTTTATATTATTTACATGTTAAAGGTAATTTGACCTTTTGATTTTTGCAATTTTTTTTCAATTATTTTAATTATAAAATTGTCATTGGAGAGATGGTTAAAAGAAATTTACTTCTTCTTTGCGTTAGCGTCCTTAATATTTTTTTGCTCATTTTCATCAAGATTTACGCTTTTCTTGGATTTTTGTGAAGTTTTTCTGGGTATAATTATTGAAATATTCTCAACTTTCGACGATTCTCCCTGTAAAATTATTAATTAATTTTATCAAATTTTAATTAGGAATCTGTGAACTTGATATATAAAGTAATATATTTGTAAATATACTGCAATGTAGTTTTCTTTGAAAGTGAATTAATTATGAATTAAAAAGAATTAAATTAAAAAATTAATAACCAATTAATTTAGAAAGGCTAATTAAATAATATTTTTTACTTAAATAGTATAATAACACTGACAACAAAAATTTAGAAGGAAAATTGTGGTGAAATGAGAAGATATTGATAATGTATATATTACGAGTAGGACGTTATCGGTGGATGTTTGGACCGTTGCGGTCGGGACTGCGAGCCAAACGTCATTCTGAATCTCCGAAATCTTTGGACGCGATCTCTGAGGCACGAGAATCCGTAGAATTAAATTGCGACATTCTTGCGAGACTTTGGGCGATTTCGGAAAAACCACTTTACTTTGCACTTGCTGTAATGTTAAAGTTATTTGCAAATCAATATTTATAAAGTAAAATATGGAGGATGACGAAAATAATTACAGTATAGGAAAAATAAATTTTAAACAATTGTTTCACTAACATACTTAAAGTAGTATATATACTCGTAACTGCAGTGTATATAACTGCAAAGGAAAAGTGCAAATTAAGTTGTTAAAATCAATTTTTTCTCTCTATTTTATAAGTTGATTAATAGTAAACGACAGTTTTTAATTTATTATTATTGGCTTATTACGAGGAATGTAAAAAAAAGTAAAAGACCTCTGCCTTATTTATATGATTAAAAAAAATTCTTTTTAAACGTAATTGAAATCAATTTTTTTCCGTTTTATTTATTTAATTTTTGTTGAAAACATATATATGCGATAATATTAATATGTGTATACATTGTCGTTGTCGGATATATTCTTTTCTACGAAAATAGAACAATATTGATGAATGCTGATGTTAAGTATTGTTAAATAAATAAATAAATAAATAAATAAATAAAATCTCTACTGCAAACGCTCGTGATCGAAAAAGTACACTAGACCTTATCGTCGCCTTTAAAAAAAGTACATTTTGTATAAAGCATATTTTAATCTGTCATTTTTCGAGGACTAATGTAAAATAAATTTTGCCAAAACCTGATAAATTTAAAGTCACTCATGATACCACAAGTTTATCAGGTTCTGGAAGAGTTTACGCAACTCTTGGAAAATAAAACTAAATTAAAAATGTAGTCAAATTAAACAAAAGTCTGTTATGAAATGTGCTTTTATCCGTTAGATGCGACGTTATAATGCAAATGTTGATAAATTTTTTTAAATTTACTTGCGTACTATAGGATAGTCTTTTTGTTAATTGCGCGATATGCTGTTTTTTAAAATTTTCTAAAACGACATTAAACTCATCATTAATAATTTCAGTTGTACTATTTATAGCCTATTAAATTTTTGGTGCTGTGCTAGTTTGCCGTGAAATTTCTTAAACATTTTTATAATATTATAATTTTCAATCAATGTACTTTATAATTATTGCATTTCTATATTCTGTCAAATACTATTTTAGCATTTAAAATTTGTTTGTTAAATAATGGCGGAATATTATTTGATTAAGAAAGAACGTTTAAAAAATTTTATGAGTGCATCAATAATATTTGGTATATTATTTCGCAATTTTACCTTGAAAAGATACCTCAAGAAGTTTGGACCAATTATTTTATGATCAAGAAAGAGTGTTTTAAAAGTTTTTACGAGGATCAATTTGGTACAGATTTCGCAGTGTACCTTAAAACGGTACCTCAAGAAGTTTAGGCCCATTATTATTTTATGATTAAAAAAGAGTGTTTTAAAAGTTTAACGAACATCAATTTGGTACAGATTTCGCAATGTACCTCAAGAAGTTTAGACCAGTTATTATTTCATGATTAAGAAAGATTGTTTTAAAAATTTATTATTTCAAGAAAGATTGTTTTAAAAGTTTGACGAGCATCAATTTGGTATAGATTTCGCAGTGAACCTTAAAAAGGTTATACCTCGAGAAGTTTAGACCCATTATATTATATCATCATGATTATAAGAAAGAGTGTTTTAAAAAGTTTAAGGAGTATCAATTCGGTACAGATTTCGCAATGTACCTTAAGCAGGTACCTTAAGAAGTTTCGACCAGTTGGCCTCGTCGAAGGGCAGCATGCCGAAGACCATCGTGTAAAGGACGACCCCAGAGGACCAGATGTCCGAGAGCTGCGGCTGATAAGGAATGCCCCGCAGGATCTCCGGTGACGCGTATGCGAAGCTCCCGCAGAATGTTTCGCAGAGGGGCGCCACGCCATTCGCTGGCCTCATGTGGCCCCGGGCGAAACCGAAATCCGAGAGCTTCAGGTTGTAATGACGGTCCATCAGCAGATTCTCGCATTTCACGTCTCTAAGAGCGTAATTAATTGCACGATTTTCGCTTGTAACTAATTATCTTTAATAATCTTACTTTGAGGAACATTTTTTAAACTTTTTTTTTAAAAAGGCGGATAAAAAAACGTTTACAGCATCAATAGTATACACTGATGAATATTACCCTTCAACGTTAATACTATATAAATATATAAAATTTAGGACAAACTGTGCCTGCTGGATTAAGTTTCTAATGCTCATTTTATTTCGAGTAATGTTATACATTAAAAAATCTGTCTTTGGTGCAACTTTTATAGTGACGCTGCGTTTAAATTATTGGTAATTAATGTCATTTAAGCCTGAAGTGTTGTATAAAAGAAAATTATATGGGTAAGCACTTCAAAAAGTAAGTATAAGAAACAGCCTTAAATTCAAAAAAATTACGACATGTAAATAAATTTAATTAACTTATAAACTTTTTTACATGTTTACACAAATCAATTTCTATACAATTCTTCAGGCCTAAATGACATTAATTAGCAACACTTTAAGCTCAGTCTCATAAAAATCTATGCATTCTTTGGGGCCGTAGGTTGAATCAAAGACAACATTTTTAAAGTAACATTAGTTGAAACAAAATGGGTTTAGAGACTTATTTTATCATAAATTAATTAATGATAAAATCGTAATCATAATCGTAAATTTTATACAATTTACACAGTATATTAATCTCTTTTTGAAGGTGATGGATGAGGCCCTTAAATAAAAATAGATTCTTCGTAAAGAAGAAAAAATAGTCGTACCTGTGAACCACTCCTTTTTCGTGGCAATAATTGAGGGCCTCCAGTAATTGACGATACCAGCGTCGACCGCGATCTTCGTCGATGTATACGTCGTGCTTCACTATATCGAGCAAACTTCCGTTTTCCGCGTACTCCATGATGATGTAGACTCTAAAATAATGTTTGGAGCATCAAATTATTAAAAAAGTTTCCCCCGAAAGACACTTTTCGCTGGGCGAAAATGAAAATTGAAATTTAATGTACCTGTGGGTGGTTTCTATTGCTTGCAAAAATCTAATTAAATTCGGATGTCGCAGCCCTTTCACGACTTCAATTTCACGCGGCAGAAACGTATTCAGATTAGCACTTGGCGCTTGAAATTTTGACACTATTTTCACGGCTACTTGACAGCCGTGCCTCTTAGACTTGGCGATCTGAAAATCGAAAGCTATTACAATAAATGTCAAGACGAAGCCTTTTAAGATGTGATAATGACATTACCAGGAATAATAATGTCACACCCTCATTTACTTAAAAATTGACCTTATTTTCAACTAAATTGATAACTTTCACAGCTCTTTAAAAGACAATATCAATTTTAATCTTTTTTCGAGTACTCTATTGCCACAATATCGTTAATTTATTATCTTTATTAAACACTTAAACTATAATTAATAAATTTAATATTATTTATATTAATTAATTAATATTTTGTCTTTTTTCTTTATGCAATAGTTTAAATATAGGTTATATTTACATTGCATCACTTGCATTATAAAAAATATACATAAGTCGGAAAATAGTTCAAATTACCTTAACGGAGGCATAGGTTCCAACGCCGATGGTTTTACCAAGCGTATATCCGTGTGTTTCCAAAACTGTGAGTTTCTTTTCTCCCGCTGCTTCTTCATCGTTATTTTCAGCACTATTACCAACTGATTTAGTTTCTTTCAAAGGATTTGTTGCCATTCTAGAGGAGAATCGCAGGTGCGATTAACTAAATAATTTGACATTTTAAGTAAAAAGTCATACTCTCACTCTTACTCTGTTTGGAGCAGCGTCCAAACATTTTAACGCGGGTATCAGAAGAATTTTTTCCAAAAATATTTAAATAATCCCGTCATTTTCTTGAATTTTGATACGAAAATTTAGATCAAATGGTTTTGTGTTTATTACGGGGATATTTGAACAAATGACTGTCATTGTCGATTTTATCGATTTCGTAAAACGTCAAGGGTGTTTGTATTCAGCGATATTTCAATGTTGCCGCTCTTTCCGCCATCATTGCGTCTTAGCGACATCTGCGTGCTTTTGTTGCCTTTTCGGAAAATATTATCGTGATATTTTCTTCGGAATTGCGGCCATCAGTAGGGCGTCATTTCAGTAGCTTACCGTTCCCGTTACTCTTGTTGGATATGAGATAAATAAAGTTTTACTAATATTTAAGTAACTTCATTAAAAGCCAGTGCGATGGCGGACGTTTTGGATATTGACAATGCGGAAGAATTCGAAGTCGATGAGGAGGGAGACCGTAAGTTATATTTATTAATATTTTTACATCATGCTTTTCCTAACCTACAAATTGTGCTTTCCTACGCATTTTGAAATTTAAAGTTTAAAATTGTTTCAAATATTTAATAATTTTTAATGATTTTAACATTTTAGAGGGAATCGCGAGGCTAAAAGAGAAGGCGAAGAAGAGGAAAGGTCGTGGACACGGAGCTGATCTTGTATCTACCAGGGACGATGTTGGTCATTATGAATCCATGCACATAGTTGAGGATGATAATGAGCCTGGCCCTCAAAGATGTAAGTAAAGCACCTTCTAGTCTTTATTTTAGGAACTGATTTTTCTTTATAAATACATTGTAAATTACACTTGTGTTTCAATTTTTGTAGCTGTAGAAGGATGGATCTTGTTTATTACATCTGTCCACGAAGAAGCCCAAGAGGATGATATTCAAGAAAAGTTTTCTGAATTTGGTCAGATAAAAAATGTACATCTCAATTTAGACAGAAGAACAGGATTTTTGAAAGGATACGCTCTTGTAGAATATGAAACTTTCAAGGAAGCACAAGCTGCCAAAGATGCCTTAAATGGTACTGAAGTTCTTGGTCAACCAATAGGAGTCGACTGGTGTTTTGTTAAGGGACCAAAGAAGTTAGTATGCAAAATTTGGACAGTTTTCTTATTATTTGATATTGTTTGTAATACTTCATTTTTTTTCAGGTTAAAGAAGCGAAGTGGTAGGAGGCAAAGATAGATAATATTCTTCAAAATAATTATGTCATAAATTCTTATTTTCTTTACTTATTTTTTACTTCTTGTAAAACATTTGATATAAGCCATGTGTTACATAACAAAGAAAAGTTATTTAAAATTTAATTTGACTACATAAGATTGTAATTAATTCTGATAATTAAAAACATGTTCAAACAAAATTAATGTGTTTTTACCACAAATACTTTTATTTTACTTTTTTTATACAATAGTGCTTTAAAAAATTCTTACTTTTAATAAATAGAAATATCAACAAACTAAGCATAGTAATTAAGATTTGCCTTCTTTTTAGCTTGCACTTCATTAATTGCTTCCATCAAATCTTCGTGTGTTACTGCAGTAGCGTTGCGCCTTAAAGCTATCATACCCTGTAAAAAAATTATTATTTTTTAACAGCAATTTCACATTTAAGTGTACAGTACTGCACAGTACATGTTCAGTTAATATAGTAAAAAAATTTAATAATTATTTTTTTTTAACTTACTGCTTCAACACAAACAGCTTTGCATTGAGCTCCATTGAAATCATCCGTACTCCTGGCAAGTTCTTCAAAATTAACATCTGGTGACATGTTCATTTTTCTTGAATGAATTTGCATAATTCTTGCTCTTGCTTCTTCATTTGGATGAGGGAATTCAATTTTTCTGTCTAATCTACCCGATCTCAGTAAGGCAGGGTCCAAAATATCAACACGATTTGTTGCAGCAATAACTTTAATATCTGCTGTTGAACTGAAACCATCTAACTGATTTAAAAGCTCCAACATAGTTCTCTGTACTTCACGATCTCCAGCTTTTTCAGAATCGAATCTTTTAGTTCCTATTGCGTCAAGCTCATCAATGAAAATTATAGCAGGTGACTTTTCCTTTGCAAGACTGAAAGCATCTCTGACAAGTTTTGCACCATCACCAATAAACATTTGGACTAACTGAGGTCCTGCCAGTTTTAAAAATGTTGATTTAGTTTGAGCTGCACAAGCTCTAGCCAACAGGGTTTTACCTGTTCCAGGTGGTCCGTACAACAGAACACCTTTTGGAGGCTGAATACCTAAATTCTCGAATTTCTCTTTATGTGTCATTGGAAGAACTACTGCTTCAATTAATTCTTGAATCTGCTTATCAAGACCTCCAATATCTGAGTACTGTTCAGTGGGCCGTTCATCTACTTCCATAGCTTTAACCCTAGCATCATATTCTGCAGGAAGTGTTTCCAAAACTAAATAGCTGTCTTTATTAACTCCAACAAGGTCACCTGGTTTGAGTGCCTCTGCATCCACAAGTCCTATTACAGGAAGAAAATAGGTTTGTCTAGTTGAAGTCTTTATCACAGCGCATTTTCCTTTCCGTTGAGCATCTAAATCTACAACTGCTCCATCCTCTTCACCCATGTCTTGAGGGTCAACATCAAGTAATTCTATGACATTAGATACCAAGTATGGTAAAGTTTTATTGACCTTTATTTTTTCAGTGTTTTCTTTTATCTTGTCATTTTGTGCTTGAAGTTCATGAGATATACGCATCACTTCGCTTTTCATTATTTTAATTTCATTGTCTAACAAACGAGTACGAGAAACTATTTCATCCGTTGACATGCGCAGAACTTCTTCCCTCAGAGTTTCCTATAAAAAAATTAATTAACATTATTCTTTGACATTCTAATGTTTATAAAAAATGATTGAATTTGGAACACAATTTGGAATTTGGAAAAATGATTGAATTTTTTATTATTCTTCGAAAACTCACAAGTTTTACACGTGATACAAAAATGTGAAGGAATAGAAAATTTAGACAAAT